>JAWNLR010000737.1:0-44541 GCA_035042205.1 Drosophila infuscata | reverse complement strand
CATAATAACAATAAAAAAAAATAAAATTTAAATAAAAAAATCGAAAATTGCACTTACATGTATATCCTCCACGTCCAAAAGATCTTTTGCAGGCGGGGCATTTGCTGGCTTAATGAGTGGGTGTATATATTAAAATATTATTTAAATTTTATTTGGCGAGATTATTATGTCCATGATTTTTCTTTTAAGTTTAGTTTACTTTGGATTTTATTTTTATGCTTTATTTGATTTCTATGTTTTATGCATTTTTTTCATTTTTAATTAATTTTTCTTTTTTATGTCTATGCAAAAAAAAATTTTTGCACGCCAGATTATTGCTTGTGATTTCACTTTAACTTAATTTATATATTTATAATTGGCACACAATTTTTTTATTTATTATTAACAACAAAAAAAATCTAAAGAACCATATTTAATTTAATTATTCACTATGGTTGAATTGAAGGGTTTGAGGTTTGAAGTTAAGCCTTCGTCTCCTCCAGTCCAATATACTGCTGCGGTGCCGTGGTGCCAAAATGAATGTGGTACAGGCAACTCCAATAGCTGGATCAGTCGTCAGTGGCGCAGCTCTCCTGGTTTTTTGGTGATTTTCGGTGTTCCGCTGCGGGTCCAGGTTCGGGTCGGCTCGGAACTCATATTTTATTTTTATTATACCCAGAACCCATTAAAAATGGGTAAAAAGGGTATAATGGTTTTGTGCAAATGTATGTAACAGGCAGAAGGAAGCATCTCCGACCCCATAAAGTATATATTCTTGATCATGATCAACAGCCGAGTCGATATAGCCCTGTCCGTCTGTCCGTCCGTCCGTCCGTCTGTCCGTCTGTCCGTCTGTATGAACACGCGGATCTCAGAGACTATAAGAGCTAGAGACTTAAAATTTGGAATATAAGTTCTCGTGTACCAGGCGCAGATCAAGTTTGCTTTATTTTATCGATAACTGCCTCAGTTTCTCAGTTATCGATACATTTCGATTTCCGATAGCAATAAATTCCACAATTTAAGGGGCAGAGGTTTCTAATTTATACATAATATGCATATTCATATTATTGATCAATTGCCGAAATTTCATTAAGATCGGATAAGAAACATCAAAGTTATAGTCAAAAATATATTTTCATATTGATCTTATTTCTATCAGCAGCCGCAAGCATTTTCTGTATACATATAAATAGGCGAGCGCAAGTGTGAGAAAGAGATGGCTTGATAATCGACGCAAGCATCAATATATTTGTGTGTATTCTGCAGAACCCCGAGAGTACTGTTTCGTGTACGTATGTATGTCTGTATGTATGTATGTATATGCATGTGAGCAAAAATACTCTGTAAGAAATGCACTTGCAGAACTGAACATTTGAGTGCAAATAATTTCAATGGGAAATTTGCCAATAAAACTAAAATATATTTAACAACTGGGTTAAGGGTATACCGTAGTCGAGTCAACTCGACTACAGCATCTTACTTGTTTTTATTTGATTTTCTGGCCGACTATAAAATCAATTTGAATTGTTTTATAAATTTATTTGTTTCTTGGGCTCAGTTTTTTTTTTTTTTTTTGGATTTTCACGAAATAATTTTCACATGAGATTAATTTGTAATAAAAGTATTCTCCTTTTTTTTTTGGGTAATCACAGCCTAGCTCACCACGAATGTTCTTTTTGTGGCTATTATTAATTAGTCGGTTTATGGCTATTACAATTGTTAATCAAAAAAAAATTTTCTCGGGTAGAGTTAAGAAAAATTCTTTTCTTCCGCGCACAAGTGTCCAACTTGAATTTTGTTTTTGGTTTTCTTTTAAAATAAAATGTTACGCTGGCGAGACCAACATCTTCGCGGGCAGCACTCGAGCAAAAACCTCACGGCACAACTATCCTTTTCGGCAGACTCTTCTCCACTCTCCCATGGCAAAACCATTATCTTCGGCAGACCGAACTCCAGAGAGTCTCCACCAGAACTTATGGATCGGCTTTCCCGAGAAAGGCTTGAGATTGTAGCACTTAATCTCATAGATGGCGTAATCAAAAGCTCGGCTTAGTATGAAAACCAAAGCATACTTTTAGGCATGCCAAGCAAGCGCACTACAACCATCAGCTACAAGGAATGAGGCTGCCACTACACCCGTGCCATCATCATCCCCAAGACGATTCACACTAGATTTAAGTGATGGTTGATCAACGATTCAACGGCCGGGAGAATGTTTAGTTTCATTCTAATCATAAGCCATTGGTACGAGTTCATCAAGAGCAGAGCATCGTACGCTGCAGATAACACAGCTACGCAGCTAATCCATGGGTTGTGATAATAAATATGTTCACACCATCTATCGCGCCGCCTGCAGTTAGCAGATAGGCAGCGTCATAAGTTAGATTATGTTATATGTACACGCATAAATAATTATTGATTGTTTAGTTCATCTAGCCCTAAGCAAGCCTTATCGTCTAAGTATTCTGTATATAAGCCATGCATTTGTACTCATGGCGTGTCCACCACAGATACTGGAAGCAGTGGATGGACAGTCGGGAACCAGTCGCCGCGCCGCAACTATAGTCTGGTGCGATGGTGGTCGATAGCGGATCTAGGCGTCGCCTGGGTATTTAGACAGATCTAAAGCCAAAGCAAAATAAAATGAAAAAGAAAACACCATAACTACACGTAATTTCACGGGATACTAGGGGTGGGAACTAACTTCGTTTAATAACTGATGATCGTTCCTGTTGGGAAACTGGAAGCTTCCCACTGCCGAAGAAAGGGGGGAGTGTGAGGAGCCATATAGCCGTGGCCAACCTGCATACACGGGAACATGTGTATGTGCATGGCCGTGGTATATGCACCCCTCACAGCAACTGTCGATAAGGCGGAAATCCGGCCCCGATGCAGTTGCGGCGAATTCGCTCTCTTTCGACCCCTCCCTTTTTAGCGCAGGCATTCAGCCATTCGAGCGTGTCTGACACGCATGTCCATGAGGATATGCACCGTTGGTGTGGGAGCAGTATTGCGGGTGCAATACTGCCATCTATACTCACACCAGCGGCAGACAATGGTTGGCGCCAGCAAATGGCAGTGGAAAATTACCAGAGATCACGCCACCGCAAAAACATCACGCCACCTCGGTACAGTCCCGACAAAAGGTCACTGGCTGACATATACAAGGAGCGACGCAGCACGGCGCGAGTGTGAAGTCAAGCGTTAGAAGCAGAAGGAGTGCAGCGCAAGTCAACAGAGAAAGTGAACAACAAGTGAAACCAAAACCACACAGAAGCAGAAAGTGAAAGTGAAGCGTCGGCAGTTGAGTGATACATCGCATCACTCAATCCACACAGATCGCACAGGACACTGAGGTCCTGAAATTGGTGACGAAACAGGATCCTTGCCACGCGAGAATTTTAGTCCCGGCGGAGCCTGGACAGATTTAAGCGAACAGGTGATTGTGACAAATCCAACGTAAAGGCTGAAGTGCCACTGCGAGTGCCAAGGAGTTTCGCTGCATAGTTTTTAAAATAAAGTGCAATAAAAATAAAATATAATTATCACAATTAAATATATTGGTGTTGTCAATTATCGCAAACGCAACGAATATAAATTTGTTGCACGAACCCACAGCTCGGCTGAGTTTAGCTCCGCTTTAATCACCGAACAAAAACGGTTCGTTGCAATAGGGAGGACTTGCAAAGCCTTAACTCAATGCAAATTCCAAGGCACACATACGATGGAAAAACTCCAGTCACGAAGAAATTGCACACATTTGTGGATGCTTCAGAGCAGGCATATGGCGCAGCAATATATGTACGCGCAACGTACAAAAACAGGCAAATATCTGTGCGTTTACTATGCTCAAAGTCTCGAGTAGCTCCAACCGCAAAACAGTCACTACCTCGTCTAGAACTATGTGCTGCATTATTGGGTGCTGAGCTCGCGGACAGGATTCGACGCGATCTCAACCTTGACTCCACCACAGTGCCAGGATATTTTTGGTCGGATTCTACCGTTGTTCTCTCATGGATCAATGCACCGTCTTCCACATACCATACGTTTGTGGCCAACCGAATAGCGAAAATTCAGGCAGTGACAAGTCAAAATAATTGACGGCATGTATCGTCTGCCAATAACGCAGCAGATGTGCTCTTAAGAGGAATATCTGCACGAAAGTTACCCGAGCACAGTCTATGGCTCTATGGACCACTCTTTTTGCATGGCACTAAAGACAATTGGTTAGCCCCTCCCATCATCTCGCCGAGCAACCTGGAAAGGAAAACAATGCATATAAGCCTAGCTACAACTCAATCAATAATAGACGAAGATTTGTATAAGTGTCGACACAGCAACTCATTTTTCAAGTTACAACGCATTGTGGCTTACATGTTGCGATTCTGCTACATGCGTTACAGATCAGCAACGACCACGCTGTGCAAAACGGAACTGGACCGCGCTCGCAAAATAATTCTACAAACAGTAGAGCAAGCTGAATTTGCAGCTGATCTAAAAAGTCTGAAGCGCCACAACACAGTGGACAAAAGGAGTCATATCGCATGCAAGGCACCAGATTTTGCTGCCTTAGAACGATTTAATAGTGAAGATATACTACGAGAGCTGCATGAAGACAACGTGCACTGCGGTGCTCAAGCCTTACGAGCAACTGCTAGACAACAATATCGGATTCTGAACGACAAAACAATGTCGAGAAATATCGTTCACAACTGTGTGACGTGCAATAAGGCACAACGTAAATTAATGAATCAAATTATGGGCAATCTGCCAACCGATCGAGTGACACCAACACGCCCGTTTCTCACTACAGGCGTAGACTATTGCGGGCCGATTTGGATTCATCATAAAATTCGCGGAAAAAGACCAGATAAGACATATATAGCCGTATTCTGTTGCTTCTCTAAAAGGCGGTCCACCTCGAGCTGGTTAGCGATCTGACTACAAATGCCTTTCTAGGAGCCCTGCGGCGTGTCCTAAGCCGCCGCGGCAAATGTGAAACAATTCATTGTGACAATGCCACCAACTTTGTTGGAGCAAACAACAAACTAAAGGAATTAGGAGGATCAATATTTGGCGAGAAGGCTCAAGCAGAGATCATCAATCACTGCAACAAAAAACCAGTTACCTTCAAATTCATAACACCACGAGCGCCATCATTTGGAGGTTAAGGGAAGCTGCGGTAAAATCTTCAAAACGACTTCTGGTTACCATGACAAATACCGCATCTTAAACGTTCGAAGAATTAAACACGGTGATTATCGAAATTGAAGCGATCTTAAACTCTCGCTCAATTACACCAAAGTCAAATGACCCAACGGAAAATACAGCCCTCACCCCTGCACATTTTCTGGTTGGTGTAACGCTGACTGCTCCACCCGATGTCAACGCAGACCGCAACGAAAGTTCCTTACTAAAACGGTGGGAACTAGTGTCCAGACTCAAGCAAGGATTTTGGAAGCAATGGTCACAGGAATATTTACAAGAATTGCAAACCATACATAAGTGGAAGGCTGTCAACCCCAATATCAAGGAAGGCATGCTTGTGCTAGTCATTTGTTTGTTATTAGCTTTTTTTCTGTTGCTGAATAAGTATTATTCTTATGTAAATAATATTTATCTCTAATAGTTTCGGTTAAAATATTCTTTTCTTCGTCTGGATATGGTATTATTGAATATAAAGTTTCTTGTGACAGAGTTTTCGGTATATGTGATATTATTATAATTTCATTTGTCTTGGGTTTTATCCAAGTTGATGTTTTAATATTTAACAATTTTTCTGAATCAACATTTAATAAATGATCAGGTTTTAGTAATTTTGGGTTAAAAATTTCCAATCTGGTCAGTTGCATCCCCATTTCGATATCTTCGATGTATTCAGTGAATTGTTGTAAGTTAAACATTAATAAACTTAATTTTGCGTTCTGTTGTGATGTTCCTGTCATGCCGTCCATTATTTCTATCCCATGATTGACTGCTTCTATGACTTTGTTTAGTTCGTTGACCTGTATGCTATTAGCCTCTAAATAATACTCTTTTTCAGTAAGTTCTGTTTTGTCGTTTTCAGTTAATGTGCCAAATAAATATTTGTAACCTTTTCCTACTAAATGTAGGAGTCCTCGTTTCTGTCTTTTGATTATTTTTATTCCGTTCATTTCTCTATGAAGTTTTTCTACTAGACATTCTATTTGGGGTTTTTAACCAAATTCATGTGTCTGAGATATTAGATCTTTTTCAGTATTTTCGGTTCTTGTTAAGTTAACTGGTATTCGAAATCTGAAGGTATGCTTATTGAGCCTGTTTTAAATAAAATGTACCCATTTTGTGCTTTTACTGGGTTTATTTCTATATTTTGGGTATTACTCTGAGTTATTGTTAACGTTAGTATTGTCATTATTAACAGATGAATCTTCCGTAGTTGACCTGAAATGATTGTTATATTTGTTATAGTTATAGTTATAGTTATAGTTTTGTAATGTATGATTTTTCTTCCTCTATTCGTCTCTTCGAAATGTTTGCTATCTTACTGTTTTATTATGCCTGTTTTCCTGAATGGATTTGTTGTTATACTATTATACCAAAATGGTATAATAGTATATTGGTTTTGTGCAATGTCCGTCATGCTGTCTGTCCGTCTGTCCGTCCGCCCGTCTGTCCGTCTGTCCGTCTGTCCGTCCGTATGAACGCGCGTTCCTCCGACACCCTTTGAGATAGAGACTTGAAACTTGGAACGTATACTGGAAAGTACCCTCAAAAGTTAAAGTGTCTTGGGTTTGGACCTACGTCCACTAGGGAGCTAGAAAATCGATAAATTCGATTTTAGCAAATCGATAAGTCCCCATATCTCTTACAATTTAATGAATACAGCCACCAATTTTGGTTGGTAGGTTGTTGTCGAGGTCCTTGAAAGATCGGCATATGCCACGCCCACATCCGACGCCCCCTTCACCCCCGCCCCTAAAATTTTCAAATGGCTATATCTTCCGCAGTTTTTGAGTAGGGAACGTCAAATTTAGTAGGTATATTACTGGTAGTCGCCTCTAAGAATCGATAACAAATTTGTGGTGCCACGCCCACACCTGCGCCTATAATCGACAATTCCGATTATTAATCGATAACTCCGTATATCTCCGAACATTTTAAAGATAGAGTAACCAAACTTGGAAGGTAATTTGCTGGTAACCTCCTTCAAAGATTGGCAATTTTTGGACCACGCCCACATCCGCCGCCCTCAGGAACTTCGTCCCTAGAAATTTAAAATGCGCATATCTGCCGTAATTTGCAAGCTAGAGTCGCAAAATTTTGCAGATATGTTACTGGTAACTCCCCCAAAGATCGATAAAAAAATTGGATGGCCACGCCCTCTCCACCTACCTAAACCGATACACCTGTTGGTGTAAATCGATAAACCCATATATCTCACGCAATTTGAAAACTTAAGTCACCAAATTTTAAAGGTACATTGCTAGTAACACCCTTCATAAATGTGGAAAAAAAATTTTGGACCACGCCCACTCCCGCCCACAAAAAACGATAAATGCCTGTAACTCCCGCAATTTAAGAGCTACAGTTTCAAAATTTAGAAGGTATATTACTAAGATTGAACTCCAAAATTTTTTCGGCCACGCCCACTCCCGCCCCCAAAACCAATAAACGCCCATATCCCCCGGAATTCAAGTATTTCTTAACTGTACACAAATAAAGGTATAATAGTATTTCGCTGTCGGTTACGTCCGACTGCAACGTTCTATCTTGTTTTTGATTTGATAAGTGGCATTTCTCTACAGTTTGTATCTATTTCGTAAGTTTTTCTTTTTATACCCTGAACCCATTAAAAATGGGTAAAAAGGGTATAATGGTTTTGTGCAAATGTATGTAACAGGCAGAAGGAAGCATCTCCGACCCCATAAAGTATATATATTCTTGATCAGGATCAATAGCCGAGTCGATCTAGCCCTGTCCGTCTGTCTGTCCGTCTGTCCGTCTGTCCGTCTGTCTGTCTGTCCGTCTGTATGAACACGCGGATCTCAGAGACTATAAGAGCTAGAGACTTCAAATTTGGAATATAAGATCTCGTATACCAGGCGCAGATCAAGTTCGAATATTTTATCGATAACTGCCTCAGTTTCTGAATTATCGATACATTTCGATTTCTGATAGCAGTAAATTCCACATATCTCTCACAATTTAATGGATACAGTCACCAATTTTGATTGGTAGGTTGTTGGCGAGGTCCTTGAAAGATCGGCATGTGCCACGCCCACCTCCGACGCCCCCATCACCCCCGCCCCTAAAATTTTCAAATGGCTATATCTTCCGCAGTTTTTGAGTAGGGAATTACTAGTAGGTATATTACTGGTAGTCGCCTCTAAGAATCGATAACAAATTTGTGGTGCCACGCCCACACCTGCGCCTATAATCGACAATTCCGATTATTAATCGATAACTCCGTATATCTCCGAACATTTTAAAGATAGAGTAACCAAACTTGGAAGGCAATTTGCTGGTAACCTCCTCCAAAGATTGGCATACCAATTTTTGGACCACGCCCACATCCGCCGCCCCCAGGAACTTCGTCCCTAGAAATTTAAAATGCGCATATCTGCCGTAATTTGCAAGCTAGAGTCGCAAAATTTTGCAAGTATGTTAATGGTAACTCCCCCAAAGATCGATAAAAAAATTGGATGGCCACGCCCACTCCACCTACCTAAACCGATACACCTGTTGGTGTAAATCGATAAACCCATATATCTCGCGCAATTTGAAAACTGAAGTCACCAAATTTTAAAGGTATATTGCTAGTAACACCCTTCATAAATTTGGAAAAAAAATTTTGGACCACGCCCACTCCCGCCCACAAAAACGAAAAATGCCTGTATCTCCCTCAATTTAAGAGCTACAGTTACCAAACTTAGAAGGTATATTACTAAGATCGAACTCCAAAATATTTTGGGCCACGCCCACTCCCGCCCACAAAAAACGATAAATGCCTGTATTTCCCGCAATTCAAGAGCTACAGTTACCAAACTTAGAAGGTATACTACTAAGATCGGGCCACGCCCACTCCAGCCCCCAAAAACAATAAACCTATAATGCATTTAAAGCTTGGTTCAGGGTATATGGTAGTCGAGCTCACTCGACTACAGCGTTCTTACTTGTTTTGTTTAGATTGTTGATCTTTTTAATTTTATTCAATTGGGTATTGTATGCTGGTGATCCGGCATAAATGAAGATATCTGCTGGTGTTTTACCAGTAGTGCTATGTATTGTTTTATGGTTATAAGTGTAAAGTATTATTTGAGTATACGTCTATGCATGATAAAAATTGCTTATTATTGATCATATAAAAATCTATAACGTATTTCTCTCTTGGGTTGAAAACCTCAGGTGTTATTTCATATTTAAATTTTGTATCCCTGTGTTCCACTTTTGATATATTACAGATTTCGCATTCGTTAATTATGTTTTGTATTAGTTTTTGGTAATCTGGGAAATAATATTTTGCTTTAAACATTACTGTTTGGTTACGCAGGTATCCGCGCCAAACAACAATTAAAGTAGCTTCTCTCTTAATATTTATCTCTTTGATAAGTTATGCTCTGCGCAGCATAAAGAGCAAATTAACGTAACTATCATAACTGTTGTTTTGCATATGCTCATCGGCTTTTAGTTTTTTTACATTTTTCACTTTGCTTGCCCTTTGCCTTAGTTGAGCGCAAGCAGCAGCTGCAATTCGACAGCTAATTAGTTATATTTGGTCAATCGAGAATTTAAGTCGCGGCACGGTATTCGACACCGCTTGCCGAAAAATAATTCGTACAATTAAAAGTGCAAAGCTCAACTCGGAGCTTAAAATGAACAATTGTAACTATTTTTAAGTTTGTCCACGAAGGCAAATAAATTACATTAATAGAAAAACAAATTTCGGTGCGTTTCTATTTATTTGTTTGACTTTGAAAAAATCGATAGCTATTGAAAAAGCTCAAGAGCTCAACACTGGTGACCCCGACGTGATTAATTAGCTCTGTTTGTTTAAATAAATACAAATTATTTAAAGTAAAGAGTTAATAAAACTCACGCCCGCGCTCTTGCATTGTTTTCGATATTCTCGGTTCGTTTTGTGCTCACTTTCGGTTCAAGTGTTTGCCCTCAAATTGACATTGGCGCCTGCGCAGTCGATTCGCTTATCGCGTTTGCTTAAACAGTTGCAGCAGCCGTTTCTGCATTGTTATTGCTTGTCCCGTTTCGTTTTTCTTGCGCTTATGAACAAAGTGTTTGCCCCTAATTGACATTGCTTCGTTTGAACTTGTGTGTTAAAGCGGTAGTGGAAAAATTCAGTGATTCCTAAAGGAATAGTTAAAAATGCATAATTCTTCTGCCGTTCAGTCTCCTACCGCCTCGTTTTACAAAGCCCAGGCCAAAGATATTGATGAGCAGGTGAAACGGATGGCCAAAGCTATCGCTCCGGAGCAAATTGTGCATCTCAGCGAAGAAGAGTTGGCTGTTCGGTTCAAGGCGTTGGAAAGTGCTCAGCAGGCATTTTACAATACGCATGACGCGTATGAGGAGCTGGATTATGCTGAAATCGGGAGTGAGTTACGGGCATGTTTTGATGACTTCTCAATATTAGTTGAAACTAGCTTGCGACGCGAAATTAACAAACGAAAGTTATCGCCGCCGTTGTGCTCGACTATGAGGCAAGATGCATGTGGTGACAATCACACATTGCCTCAAAGCCGAATCCGGTTGCCTGAGATCAAGCTGCCCGAGTTTAGTGGAGGATACACAAAGTTTGCAGATATATCCAGTTGCATTGGAGCTCCTTAAAAAACGGTTTAACAACAAGCGTTTTGGGATTAGATTGCATCGAGTCGTCGTCAGCGGTAAAACTTCGAAGCCTTTCGGATACGGTTAACTCCAACATGCGCGCTGTACAAAGCCTGGGCAACGTTGAGCAGATTGCGGGTTTCATTATCGTGCACAGTTTGCTGCAGAAAGTGGACAAGGCAACGCAGATCAGTTGGGAGGAGACAGCACCGATGGATACTATTCCGACTTGTGAGCAGTTCTTGGCATTTCTGGATTGACGATGTCAAAGGTTGGAAAATGTGGAACACGCTATGGCAACGTATACGCCTAGCTCTAAGGTGGGAAAAAGTAGTAAAATCGTTAACACCAGCAAAAAGGCCTTTGTCGCTACTAACTCCAACACAAATAAATGTGTGTTTTGTGAGACCTTTGGCCACTTAATTTATAACTGTTCCCGTTTTGAAAATCTGTCTCCGCAACTGCGTCTATGAGAGGTAAAGAAGCTCAACCTTTGCCTTAATTGCCTGTGTACAGGTCATCGGCTAAAGGAGTTCAGCTCCACTACCTGCAACCGCTGCAAGGCCAACCATCACACGCTTCTGCATTTTGAGCATCAGGTTGAATCAAGTTAACTTTGCTCCGCATCCGTCTGCTGCAAACCCTTCTGCAACACTTGTAGCCTATCTATATAGTATCTTAGTCAAGACGTGGTGCTCTTGGCAACTGCTGTAATCAACGTTAGAAGTCGTACTGGAGTTTTAGTCCCTTGCCGAGCGTTACTGGATTCTGGTTCGCAGGTGCATATTATCACATCTCGTTTAGCTCAACACCTCCAGCTGCGCAAGCATCGCTCACCTACTTTGATCTCAGGATTGGGGGAGTCTACTGTTACCTCAGAAGGCTATTCAGCCGATATAAGCTTTCAATCGCGAGCATCTGCGTACTCTGCCAACATCTCAGTTCTCGTAGCTCCGTCTATAACTGGAAATCAGCCTAGATACGATGTCAACACTGAGCTCTGGAATATACCCTCAAATATTCGCTTGGCTGATCCAGAGTTCTTTAAGGCGCACAAAATTGATTTGTTAATTGGAGCTGGCCTGTTTTTTGAATTGTTGTGTGTCGGTCAAATCAAAATCGCTCCTGGTTTGCCTATTCTTCAAAAAACTCAACTGGGCTGGATAGTGACAGGAGGAACTTCTTCAGCGATCCCTGCCTCATTGATGGTCACTAGCTCGATTCTGATGCCAAATCCTAGCCCAGATCACAAGCTTGATGAAATCGTTCGTCGGATTTGGGAGGTAGGAGCGTGTTCCCGTTTAGTCAACGAATCTATCAAGGAGGAACTTGATTGTGAAGCGCATTTTAAACAAACTTTTGCTCGTTTGGACACTGGCGAATATTCGATTCGCCTTCCAGTCAAGCATGCGGTGGATCTAATTGGAGATTCGTATCAGCAGGCATATCGTCGTTTTTGCAGCCTGGATCGCAAATTAGAACGTCATCCTGGTTTGAAGTCGCAATATTCAGCATTTATCAAGGAGTATCTGGATTTGAATCACATGTCTCTTGTGCAGTCGCACATGCTAAGTCGCTGCAAGTATTATCTTCCTCATCATTGTGTTCTTAAGGAAGACAGCTCAACAACTAAGCTTAAAGTTGTTTTTGATGGTTTGTCTTCGTCTGGTTATTCCCTGAATGAAATCCTCATGGCAGGCCCAACTATTCAACGCAAGTTGCAGTAATTAGCTATTGATGAAAGAAGATTATTTCCTGCTGGATCTAAAATGATCTTGAGCGATTTTTATGTAGATGATCTCATCACTGGAGGTGACTTTTCCGAGGAAGTAGTTTATATTATGGAGCAAACAGTCAGTCTGCCTCGAAAGGGAAACTTTAAACTTAGGAAGTGGTGCTCCAACGATCCTCACGTGCTTCAACAGGTTGTCACAAAGACTCTCGGACTTGCGTGGGATCCAGCCTTTGACTGCCTTCTGTTCAACTTTTCGCCTATGAAACCGCCTGGAAAGCCTAGCAAACGGTCTGTGCTGTCTACCATTGCTCGGTTCTATGACCCGCTTGGACTTATCGGACCCGTGGTAGCCAAGGCCAAGATCTTTTTGCAGCACATTTGGAGAGAGCAATTAGATTGGGATGAGAGTCTTCCTGCTTCTTTGCACTGTTCTTGGAATAGCTTGTGTGCCGATATTTGCAACACAGAGCAAATAAAACTCCCTCGACTGGTCGTTGTTTCAAAGGGCATCATCGAAGTTCATGGTTTTAGTGATGCGAGCATTGAGGCTTACGATGGATGCCGACAGGAATGGAATGGCGCTACGTACCGACGGAATGCAACCCGGCAGACATTCTTTCTAGAGGAGCACTTCCAAGCGACCTTTTAGAATCATCGTTGTGGTCTCATGGTCCCGATTTCTTAACCAAAGGAGAGTGCGACTGGCCCGCATCATGTTTACGCTTGCTCATATTCGGCTCCACTATTGGCCTATTGGGGGGCGTAAGACTGTCTCCAGAGTAACACCAAAATGCATTATGTGTTTTCGAGCAAAACCGGTCATGGCTGAGACAATCATGGCTGATCTTCACCGCGATCGTGTTAGTGGGTCGCATCCTTTCGCTGTCACTGGAGTGGACTATTGTGGACCGTTTTATTACAAGAGCGAGATTCGTAACGAAGGACCAGTAAAATGCTACATCTCGGTCTTCATTTGCTTCGCAACAAAGGCAGTGCATCTTGAACTGGTTCCTGATTTGTCAACAGCAGCCTTTCTTAATGCGCTTAAGAGGTTTATTCTTACCAGATGTAAACCTGTTCGCATATGGTCGAACAATGCGACAAATTTCGTCGGAGCCAAGAATGACTTAGCTGAACTCAAGCGACACCCTGCAGATCTGGATGTGTTAACTCCTGCGCACTTCCTTGGTTCTGCGCCACTCACTCTTTATCCGGAGCCGGATGTCACCAAGCTAAACGTTAGCCGCCTAGATCGATGGCAGCGTATAGCTTATAGGCATAAAGAGCAAATTAACGTAACTATCATAACTGTTGTTTTGCATATGCTCATCGGCCTTACGTTTTATTGCATTTTTCACTGTGCTTGCCCTTTGCCTTAGCTGAGCGCAAGCAGCAGCTGCAATTCGGCAGCTAATTAGTTCTGTTTGGTCAATCGAGAATTCAAGTCGCTGCACGGTATTCGACACCGCTTGCCAAAAAATTAATTCGTACAATTAAAAGTGCAAAGCTCAACTCGGAGCTTATAATTAACAATTGTAACTATTTTTAATTTTGGCCACGAAGGCAAATAAATTACATTAATAGAAAAGCAAATTTCGGTGCGTTTCTATTTATTTGTGTTGTACTTTGGAAAAATTCGATAGCTATTGAAAAAGCTCAATAGCTCAACAATTACTATGGTTTTTTCTATTCCTGGATGTAAAAGTTTTGTACGGTCGTTTAATATGGTTTGTTTCAATTCTGAATAAGTTTGGATATCTTTTAATTTTTTCGTAGTTCTCATTGTTTTTATCGGACAATCTCTTTGTTTTATTTCTAAATAAGCTTTTTGAAATATTACGTAGTCACCTTCATGTGGGAAGTATATGACGCTGTTTTTTGCACACAGATATTCCTTTATGATCACTTTTTCTTTTTTCGTTGTCATTTCTATGTCATTTATTATAATCTTAGTTTTGTAAAAATAGCTTATTTTCTTATATATATCGGTATTTCCTTTTATAAATTCTATTTGATGATTATAATTATTCAATGGTCTTTCTGTGATTTGAATACAATTTTGATTATCTTCTCTTGCGCTATGTATTGCCTCTGCTATGCTATCTTGAGCATTCCCCATGAAATTTTCTTCTACGTTATTTTCTTCTGTTTTAATTCTTGAAAGTGCATCAGCTACGTAGTTTTCTTTGCCTGGTATGTATTTGATTACATAATCGAATTCGTTTAGTCTTATCTTCCACCTTTGTAACTTAATGTTTTTATGTTATTTAGCCATATAAGAGGTTTGTGATAGCTAAGTATTTCAAAATTTCTACCAAATAAGTATGATCTGAAATTTTTCGTTGCCCATATTATTGCTAATAATTCTTTTTCTATTGCTGAGTATTTTATCTCATGTTCGTTTAAAGTTCTGCTATCATAACATATTGGTTTGTGATCTTGTGATAAGACTGCTCCTAACGCATAATTACTAGCGTCTGTAGTAATTGAGAATTTTTTCTTAAAATCCGGATATACCAATATTGGGTATGATAGTATGAGTAACTTTAGTTTTTCAAAGGCTTCTATATATGTTATTTCTTTTTCGTTGACTTTTGCTCCTTTCTTTAGGTTTATTGTCATTGGTTTCACAACTTTTGCGAAATTTGAATTTCCTGTAAAATCCACATAATCCTAGGAATCTTTTGATTTCTTTTTGAGTCTTGGGGATTGGAAATTCTTTAACAGCTTTTATTTTGATTGGGTTTGTTTTTATTCCTTCCGTTTTTATTAAATGTCCTAAAAATTCAGTTTCTTTTTTCATGAATTCGCACTTATCTAGCTGTAGTTTTAGATTTGCTTCTCTGAGTTTTCTAAAAACTTTCTTTAATGCTAATATGTGTTCTTCCAATGAAGTGGAATATTATGTCATCCATGTAAACTAGACAATTTTTGTAAATTAAGTCTCCTAAAAGATTGTTCATACAATGTTGAAAGGTTGCAGGTGCATTTTTCAAGCCAAATGGCATTCGTGTATATTGGAAATGTCCTGCTTTGGTTGAGAATGCTGTTTTTCCTATTGATTTTTCGTCCATCTGAATTTGATGAAATCCTTTAGCTAAATCGATTGTTGTGAAATATTGACATTTTCCTCATTTGTCTAATATTTCATCCATTACAGGTATGGGAAACTTATCGCTAACTGTTTTTTCGTTAAGGCTGCGATAGTCTACGACTATTCTATATTTTTTCTTTCCTCCTCTCATCTTCTTTTTTCGGTACTACCCAAATAGGAGAACAATAAGGTGAATTAGAGGGTCGTATAATACCTTGTTGCATCATTTCTTTCATTTGCTTGTTAACTTCTTCATCATAGCTTTGTGGATATTTATAAGGTTTCCTATAACAAGGGTCCTCATTTTTTGTATTGATTACGTGTTTTACAGTATTTGTGAAAGTCAAATTGTCACTCGCTCTATACTGAATATCTCTAAATTCAAACAAAATTTTTGTTAACGTGGATTTTTCTTCTTTATTTAGGTGTTCTAACCTAAATTGATTGCTTTTTACTAATTCGTTTTCTAATGCGTATGCTGTATGTATATCTTTTATTAGTGGTGGGTCTTTATATTCTTCTTCCTTATGTGCGTTGTTATATTTAAAACAAAATTGAAAATTATTAACTTTAACAAACTCATCTTTGAAATTTATCTCGCTTCTACAATCCTTAAGGAACGTTCGGCCTAAGAGGATGTCAAAATTTTTCGAAAAATTATGTATGTACAATTTTTGATCTGTTGGACAAAGTGTGCTAGGGGCTAATGATATGCTGTTATTTAATTTTACTTCTCCACTTATGGTTTGGCAAGTAATATTCTCTTTAGAAGTTTTGTAATTAAAGAAATTTGTATTCATTATATTTACTGATGACCCTGTATCTATTAAGCATCGCATTTGTTGGTTATTCATAATTATTTTTATGAATGGGGTACCGTGTTTGTTTCCGAGGCTGTTTGATGAAAATTTTCTGTCCAGTTCATTTTTGATTGTTTAGTACTAGGTCTTTGTCTTTTTGTGGGTTGGTTAGGTGGTCTGGTAATATTACAATCTGAATGATAATTGATTGGGTTTTGCATTCTGCCTTGATTTAATTTTTGTTGATATTCGTTATACAATTGTTCATTAACCATTGGTCCAATTTGTGAATTTTGATTTCTATAATATTGTATATATATAATATTATCCAAAAAATCAACAAAATTATAATACGAAATTTTGTTGATTTTTTGGATAACATTTGTTATTACCTTTATTGTAATGTGAGTCATTTGCAGGTTTTGTTTTTTCCACTATGCGGTCTTCGTATAAACCTAATTCTTGGGCTACTGCTTTTAATTTATCGGTTGTTGATATAACTAGCTAACTGCAAGAATAACCTGTCTGGTAGTCGTTTATGAATTACATCTCTAACAGTATTGTGTAATGCGTTTGAATATAATGTTTTGTTTTGTGCATTATTTTCTATTGCTAACTTATTTAAAATTATGAAGGATTGAAATTAGTATGCTCCGTAATGCTTCCCAATCTCCTAGTAAATGCCTTAAAGATGTCCTCATTACCTCTCCATGTAGTTGCATCTAGATTGCGCCGTATATTGTGGGGGACGCGAATAGTAAAAATAAACAAGCAGCAATATTGCAATTGTTTGAGTGAGATTAGATCAGCTGATGAAGCTTATGATGCTTTAGAAAGCTTTTGATCACGGATTTGCACCCTTCAGCTTTTGAATGCCCTTGAGCTTTCAAATGCAAGCATGTGCCCTTGAGCTTTCAAATGCAAGCATGCGCCCTTGAACTTGCAAATCAGCTGCGCTTGCGCATGCAATTCATTCTTCTGCATCCGGCGATCGATGCAGAAGTACAAAAGCGAAACTGTGCGAAAAAAATTGTTTTCCAACGTGGAGAAAATTCTCACGTTAATAAACAAAACAAATCTCTAAACATCCAGAGCTGGATAGGAGATTTGTTCCTTTTTCTGTGGCAAATCTCACAGCGAGGACCGACTCCACCCGACCCCAGGGGGATTTCATGAAGATTGCGACCCATTTCCGGAATTTTGGCAGTGCAGTGTGTCGAAGTTATAAGTGGTGCCAAGTGTGTGTGTGTGCAACAATAAAAAAAAATTAAATTGAAGGCAGTGCGGTTAAAAAGTTTTGGGTTTATCGGCAAGGCATGGTAAACAAAAATAAAAAAAAAAATTAATTAAATAAATAAAAGGTGCATACCGACTTGCCGATACCCTGACCTAACCTGCAAATACTGCAAGCGCACCACACCGCACCACAATACACTTTCGACCACGGCACTGACCACCGATGTCCCTTCTTCGGCTCATGTATTTTATTGTGAGTATATTCTGGATTTTAGTGATTGTGAGTAGGCTTTGAAAATGTATATCTTTTGTGTTCGGCCATAGGAAAAAATTAAATAATAAAATAAGTCGGATTCGAAGTAGAGGAGCGGTGCCCCCTCTTGCCCAGGGCAACTGCAACACCAACAACAGCTGCAGGGCAACTGCAACAACAACAACAACAACAACAACAACAACAACAACAGCAACACAGAAGAAGAAGAAGCAACAACACCAACAACAGCCCAGGGCAACTGCAACAATAACAACGGCTTCAACAACAACAACAGGAACAACAACAACAACAACAGGAACAACAACAACAACAGAAACGGCTACAACAACAACAACTAGAAAAAAACAATAACTACGGTTATTTGTTTTAAGAACAGGGGGTTAACAGCTTAAAAGCTGTAAGGTAGTATTAGTATACAAATGAATTTTAATCTTAAGTTATATTAAATTCCATACTTATAAATTTGTATCATCTTTTCTAGTTGAGCGCTTTGTTACGAATTGTTGCATCCTTAATTTTGATTATCATCGCCTACAGATCATCCACGTCGACGGGCCTGCTGACATCGATGGATCATTAAGGATATTACGGTAGTGAGTACGGCATAGCCGGATGTGTTAGCATCATAGGATGCAATAATCAAAAATAGAGCGCCCTAGGAATTTTGTCTTTTTTTTTGATTGCATATGAAATGCACATATATTTTAAGTTTCCATAATTTAAGTATGAAATCTTAGCATTAACTCCCATCACCATGAATTGTCCCCTATTTGAATTAATATATTAAAGAGATCAACATGAACTAACTGTTCTTATTTAAAGGCCCCTTAGGTTTCAGCACCGCAGGCTTTTCTTTGGGTAGGATACCAAAGTGCGATTGATCCTACAAGGTTGGGTGGGTACAGATGGAGAACAATGACATCTTAGTTCTCCAAATATAGATAGGGTATAAACATGTCAGTCCGTTTCCATATTGTATGAGTCATCTTCCGTCTCCCGTCCTCCCGTCTCTGTCTACGATATTATTATTGTAGCACCGTTTGTTGAGGCAGCACCAGACCCACGCCACCTTTCCCTGAGCACGGCCGTCCAAAAAAGTAGACAGAGTGTGCCAGCCGAAACAACATCGTAAGTGTCCGTTACAATATTATCAACGTCTGCCTTGGGTCAGAGTTCCTTTATAAAACCTATCCTTCCAAGAAGGCTCCCAATTCGTCTGTTTCTCCACCGAAGGTTGGGACTTGGCGGATTTGCCCAAGTGCTTGGCTTAATGCTTCCGGACTCATTTTGTTTTTTTGTTTTTTTTTTTTTTTGTGAAGGGGTTGTTTTTATACCCTTAACCCATTAAAAATGGGTAAAAAGGGTATAATGGTTTTGTGCAAATGTATGTAACAGGCGGAAGGAAGCATCTCCGACCCCATAAGGTATATATATTCTTGATCAGGATCAACAGCCGAGTCGATATAGCCATGTCCGTCTGTCCGTCCGTCCGTCCGTCTGTATGAACACGCGGATCTCAGAGACTATAAGAGCTAGAGACTTCAAATTTGGAATATAAGCTCTCGTGTACCAGGCGCAGATCAAGTTTGCTTTATTTTATCGATAACTGCCTCCATTTCTGAATTATCGATACATTTAGATTTCCGATAGCAGTAAATTCCACAATTTAAAAGGCAGAGACTTCTAATTTACACATAATATGCATATACATATTATTGCTCAAGTGCCGAAATTTCATTTAGATCGGACAAGAAACACCAAAGTTATAGTCGAAAATATATTCTCATATTGATCTCATTTGTATCAGCAGCCGCAATCATTTTCTGTGCATATAAATAGGCCAGCGCATGTGTGAGAAAGAGATGGCATGATAATCGACGCTAGCGTCAATATATTTGTGTGTATTCTCTGTAAGAAATGTTCTTGCAGAACTGAACATTTGAGTGCAAATCATTTCAAAGGGAAATTTGCCAAAACTAGAATATATTTAACAACTGGGTTAAGGGTATATCGTAGTCGAGTTAACTCGACTACAGCATCTTACTTGTTTTATTTTATTGTACACAAAAAAATCCTCGTCGTCTGCCTCGCGTATTTGAGTTCACTTTAAAAAAATAAAAGATTTTCACGGATCACGGGGTCCTTATGCGGATAACAGTTTTGTTCGCGAAACACTATTGCGTTCTCCTGAAAGGACGACGACGTTTCACGTTTATTTGTTATCCTAACGGCTGCGCCAATTGAGAGTCCGACAACGGTTTTTTATTAAAAAATACAATTCTTTACTTTGAAAAACAAGTCTTCTCGGTTCGGTGTACAAAATGTAACTCTAACTTATGCTAGTGGTTAATTTATAAGGAACTCGCACTTGCTTATAATCTCAGAGGGGTCTCTTTTTGGGGGTTGCATTCTTTGTTTATGCTTATCTTATTATTAGAAAGTGCCTCTGCGGGTTTTACATGCTGTATGATATTTTGACCTAACATCTATGTAGGGGTCTCTTTTGGTAGTTGCGTTCCTTGTTTATGCTTATCTTATTTTTAGAAAGTGCGTCTGCAGTGTTGACATGCTGTATGATACTTTGACCTGGCATCAATGTAGGGGTCTCTTTTGGTAGCTGTGTGGTGTGAGAGTGGACATGAGGGATCTGCGTGATCTGAATATGTCACTATATAAATTTTTTTTTGTTATTTATAAATTCATCTGCCATACTAAGATATTTACTTAGGTAATATATATAAGAGAATATAATTGTATTTATATATGTATTATTTATATTTCATTTTTATACGTATTTTTATTTTTCTTTTGTATGTTTGACTTGTGCAAAGTTACTTTGTGAGTAAAATTGTTTATATATTTTTATTTGCATACTTCTACAGCGACTTCGATATTAAAGTTGTAGCATGCTTTTGCCTGAGCTTTAATTTTAATATGCAGAACAAAAGCTCACTCAGTTTAGTGCGCCGACTATTAGGAGAGCCAATTTCCGCTCAACATAACGGCGATCAAAATTGAGTGAGTTTTATATATATATTTGTTTTTTTCATCTCTCTCTTTACTTTTACATGGCTACCAATTTTAACTCACTTTAATATCAAATTGTCGCTGCTCACCAAAAAAAATAAAATTTAAATAAAACAAGATAGAACGTTGCAGTCGGACGTAACCGACAGCGAAATACTATTATACCTTTATTTGTGTACAGTTAAGAAATACTTGAATTCCGGGGGATATGGGCGTTTATTGGTTTTGGGGGCGGGAGTGGGCGTGGCCGAAAAAATTTTGGAGTTCAATCTTAGTAATATACCTTCTAAATTTTGTAACTGTAGCTCTTAAATTGCGGGAGATACAGGCATTTATCGTTTTTTGTGGGCGGGAGTGGGCGTGGTCCAAAATATTTTTTCCACATTTATGAAGGGTGTTACTAGCAATATACCTTTAAAATTTGTTGACTTAAGTTTTCAAATTGCGTGAGATATATGGGTTTATCGATTTACGCCAACAGGTGTATCGGTTTAGGTAGGTGGAGTGGGCGTGGCCATCCAATTTTTTATCGATCTTTGGGGGAGTTACCAGTAACATACCTGCAAAATTTTGCGACTCTAGCTTGCAAATTACGGCAGATATGCGCATTTTAAATTTCTAGGGACGAAGTTCCTGGGGGCGGCGGATGTGGGCGTGGTCCAAAAATTGGTATGCCAATCTTTGAAGGAGGTTACCAGCAAATTACCTTCCAAGTTGGGTTACTCTATCTTTAAAATGTTCGGAGATATAGGGAGTTATCGATTTACAATCGGAATTGTCGATTATAGGCGCAGGTGGGGGCGTGGCACCACAAATTTGTTATCGATTCTTAGAGGCGACTACCAGTAATATTCCTACCAAATTTGACGTTCCCTACTCAAAAACTGCGGAAGATATAGCCATTTGAAAATTTTAGGGGCGGGGGTGAAGGGGACGTCGGAGGTGGGCGTGGCATATGCCGATCTTTCAAAGACCTCGCCAACAACCTACCAACCAAAATTGGTGACTGTATTCATTAAATTGTAAGAGATATGGGGATTTATCGATTTGCTAAAATCGAATTTATCGATTTTCTAGCTCCCTAGTGGACGTAGGTCCAAACCCAAGACACTTTAACTTTTGAGGGTACTTTCCAGTATACGTTCCAAGTTTCAAGTCTCTATCTCAAAGGGTGTCGGAGGAACGCGCGTTCATACAGACGGACAGACGGACAGACAGCA
The DNA here is from genome assembly GCA_035042205.1 of Drosophila infuscata. NCBI lineage: Eukaryota > Metazoa > Arthropoda > Insecta > Diptera > Drosophilidae > Drosophila > Drosophila infuscata. The sequence goes on along the minus strand of JAWNLR010000737.1, from coordinate 22,346 downwards.
TGACGGACATTGCACAAAACCAATATACTATTATACCATTTTGGTATAATAGTATGAAAAATTAAAAAGTGCACTTACATATATATCCTCCACGTCCAAAAGATCTTTTACAGGCGGGGCATTTGCTGGCTTGAAGAGTAGGTTTGTGGTATATAAATTAGCTTATTATTTAAATTTTATTTTGCGAGATATTTTTATGTTTTATTTATTCTTATCTGTTTATTTTTAGAAATTTTTTTTTTTCTATTATCTTTATTTTGCTCTATTTGATTTTGATGTCTTATGCATTTTTTTCTTTTTTCATTTTTAATGTTTTATGTTATATGAAAAAAAAATTTTTGCACGCCAGATTATTCCTTGTGATTTCACTTTAACTTAATTTATGGTTTTAGTTTGTACGTTTTTATACCCTGAACCCATCAAAAATGGGTAAAAAGGGTATAATGGTTTTGTGCAAATGTATGTAACAGGCAGAATGAAGCATCTCCGACCCCATAAAGTATATATATTCTTGATCAGGATCAACAGCCGAGTCGATATAGCCATGTCCGTCTGTCTGTCTGTCCGTCTGTCCGTCCGTCTGTATGACTATAAGAGCTAGAGACTTCAAATTTGGAATATAAGATCTCGTATACCAGGCGCAGATCAAGTTTGCGTTATTTTATCGATAACTGCCTCAGTTTCTGAATTATCGATACATGTAGATTTCCGATAGCAGTAAATTCCAGATATTTTATCGATAACTGCCTCAGTTTCTGAATTATCGATACATGTAGATTTCCGATAGCAGTAAATTCCAGATATCTCTCACAATTTAATGGATACAGTCACCAATTTTGGTTGGTAGGTTGTTGGCGAGGTCCTTGAAAGATCGGCCTGTGCCACGCCCACCTCCGACGCCCCCATCAACCCCGCCCCTAAAATTTTCAAATGGCTATATCTTCCGCAATTTTTGAGTAGGGAACGTCAAATTTGTTAGGTATATTACTGGTAGTCGCCTTTCAGAACCAATAACAAATTTGTTGTGCCACGCCCACACCTGCGCCTAAAATCGACCATTCCGATTGTAAATCGATAACTCCGTATATCTCCGAACATTTTAAAGATAGAGTAACCAAACTTTTAAGGTAATTTGCTGGTAACCTCCTCCAAAGATTGGCATACCAATTTTTGGACCACGCCCATATCCGCCGCCCCCAGGAACTTCGGCCCTTGAAATTTAAAATGCGCATATCTGCCGGAATTTGCAAGCTAGAGTCGCAAAATTTTGCAGGTATGTTACTGGTAACTCCCCCAAAGATCGATAAAAAAAATTGGATGGCCACGCCCACTCCACCTACCTAAACCGATACACCTGTTGGTGTAAATCGATAAGCCCATATATCTCACGCAATTTGAAAACTTAAGTCACCAAATTTTAAAGATATATTACTAGTAACACCCTTCATAAATGTGGAAAAAAAATTTTGGACCACGCCCACTCCCGCCCACAAAAAACGATAAATGCCTGTATCTCACGCAATTTAAGAGCTACAGATACCAAACTTAGAAGGTATATTACTAAGATCGGGCCACGCCCACACCAGCCCCCAAAAACGATAAACATATAATGCATTTAAAGCTTGGTTCAGGGTATATGGTAGTCGAGCTCACTCGACTACAGCGTTCTTACTTGTTATTAATGTATTTATTTTTCTAGCCGACAATAAAATCAATTTTAATTGTTTTATCTTTTGATTTCTTTCCTTGGCTCAGTTTTTGATGAAATCACTTTTTAATTTTTGTTTAATCACAGACTAGCTCACCACGAATGTGGCTGTTATAATTGTTCACCAAACAAAAATTTTCGGGTAGGGTAAAGAATTTTTTTTTTTTTTTGCTCACAAATGTCCATCTTTAATTTTGTTTTTGGGTTTCAAAAAAAATTTTCGCGACGAAACTTGGCGAAACCAAGATCTTCGTGGACAGCACTCGAGCAAAAACTGACGGCACGACTATCCTCTTCGGCAGACTTTTTTCAACCTCTCGTGGCAAAACCATCATATCCGGCAGACCGAACTCCAGAGAGTCTCCACCAGAACTTATGGATAAGCTTTCCCGAGAAGGGCCTCAGATTGTAACACTTAATCTCATAGAGGGCGTCAGCAAAAGCTCGGTTTTTATAAAAACTGAAGCATACTCTTAGGCATACCAAGCAAGCGCACTACAGCTCCTGACAACTATTATCAATGCATTCTGTGGAGAGACTCACCCAAGGAGAAAATACGTGTCTACAAGCTGGAAACCGTGACATATGGCACCAAACTAGCATCCTTTTTGTCTGTGCGCTGCATGCAGCAATTGGCTATCGATGAAGCCGCTGCGTTTCCAGTCGGGTCTGCTGCAGTAAGAGAGGACTTCTATGTAGATGACCTAATTTCCGGTGCGAGTTCAATCAGTGGAGCCATAGAAAAAATGCAGACGGCTGCGATACTATCCCGTGGCAACTTCAGACTTCGCAAATGGTGCTCTAGCCGTTCTGAAGTGCTTGTTCCAGATGCGGACAATGAGCAGTTTCTTAAATTTGTTGATGGAAGCGACATAGCTAAAATTCTTGGCCTTGCTTGGGATCCAGCTTCAGATAGTCTTTTGTTCTTATTGTCACCCATTGTTCACCCAAATTCAAAACTCTCCAAGCGTAGCATTTTGTCAACGATTGCTTATATCTATGACCTTCTTGGTCTTATTGGTCCTGCGATTGCTAGGTGCAAGATATTCTTGCAGCAACTGTGGAGGGCAAAGGTAGATTAGGACGAAATCCTACCATTTGTATTGACCTCTGCCTGGATGGACATTAGCAGTAGTTTTGAAAACGTCAACCGCTTCAGCCACCAGCCAGTTATTGTCTCGAGTAGCGCCATTGACGACGCCATTGGAGCTATGCTGCTAGCTCACCTTATGCACGATGTCAAGTCAATGGGTTGCTTCAGTGGGCGATTTTATTGCTGGAGTGATTCTTCTGTTGTCCTGTCTTGGATCAATGATGACAATGATGACATATAATGGGCAATTTGCCAACAGAGCGTATTGAAGCAGCCCGCCCATTTGAAGTGACTGGAGTTGATTATTGCGGGCCCTTATTCTACAAATCTGTTGTTCGCACAAGGCCATCATTTCGGTCTTCGTCTGCTTTGTTATCAAGGCTGTTCACCTGAAACTGGTACAGGACTTAAAAACAGCATCATTTCTTGCCGTTCTGAGGAGGTTCATCTCGACCCGTGACAAGCCTAGTCAGATTTGATCTGACAATGCTACAAACTTCGTGGGAGCCAAAAACGAGCTAAAGGAGTTGAGAAGTCTGGTGTTGAGCGATGCTCATGCTACTGCTGTTCATCAATTTTGCCTGACGGACAACATTGACTGGCGTTTCATTCCCCCTCGCTCTTCACACTTTTGAGGACTATGGGAAGCAGCAGTGAAAACCGCCAAACAGAATTTTTACCGCTGTGTTGGCCAATCGCTGCTCAACTTTGAGGAGTTGCGAACCCTTGTGTGCCAAATAGAAGCCATCATTAATTCTTGCCCTTTACTCCGGCACATTTCTTGATTGGCGGTCCTCCAGCAACAATGTTGGAGCCAGATCTAACAAAGTTAAATTATGATCGCTTGGATGGTTGGCGGCAAATGACTCACCTACAGCAAATCTTTTGGGAAAGGTGGCGTGAGGAGTATCTCACAGCGTGCTAAATGGAGATCTCCAGCACGTTCAATTCAAGTGGATGGCGTAGTTCTTGTTAAGGACGAAAATCTGCCTCCCATGAACTGGCCACTAGGCATTGCTCGAGTTGCTGACTTGAAGCCACCGAAAGGAGTCATCAGAATATTTATTTGGAACTAGAGCTATCAAAAAGCTCATAGTGCAAGCAAGGATATTATAAAGAATAAATTTAAAACAGACAAAATAGAAATTAAGTGAAGAACAAGATATTTGAAAACAATAAACAAATTAAGTAAAGAAGAGAATAATTGAAAACAAAGACAAAATAGCAACTAAGTAAGAAGAGAAAAATTTTAATTTTAAAGAAAAAAATAAAAATAAATTTAAGAGCTACAGTCACCAAACTTTGAAGGTATATTACTAAGATCGGGCCACGCCCACACCAGCCCCCAAAAACGATAAACATATAATGCATTTAAAGCTTGGTTCAGGGTATATGGTAGTCGAGCTCACTCGACTACAGCGTTCTTACTTGTTATTAATGTATTTATTTTTCTAGCCGACAATAAAATCAATTTTAATTGTTTTATCTTTTGATTTCTTTCCTTGGCTCAGTTTTTGATGAAATCACTTTTTAATTTTTGTTTAATCACAGACTAGCTCACCACGAATGTGGCTGTTATAATTGTTCACCAAACAAAAATTTTCGGGTAGGGTAAAGAATTTTTTTTTTTTTTTGCTCACAAATGTCCATCTTTAATTTTGTTTTTGGGTTTCAAAAAAAATTTTCGCGACGAAACTTGGCGAAACCAAGATCTTCGTGGACAGCACTCGAGCAAAAACTGACGGCACGACTATCCTCTTCGGCAGACTTTTTTCAACCTCTCGTGGCAAAACCATCATATCCGGCAGACCGAACTCCAGAGAGTCTCCACCAGAACTTATGGATAAGCTTTCCCGAGAAGGGCCTCAGATTGTAACACTTAATCTCATAGAGGGCGTCAGCAAAAGCTCGGTTTTTATAAAAACTGAAGCATACTCTTAGGCATACCAAGCAAGCGCACTACAGCTCCTGACAACTATTATCAATGCATTCTGTGGAGAGACTCACCCAAGGAGAAAATACGTGTCTACAAGCTGGATACCGTGACATATGGCACCAAACTAGCATCCTTTTTGTCTGTGCGCTGCATGCAGCAATTGGCTATCGATGAAGCCGCTGCGTTTCCAGTCGGGTCTGCTGCAGTAAGAGAGGACTTCTATGTAGATGACCTAATTTCCGGTGCGAGTTCAATCAGTGGAGCCATAGAAAAAATGCAGACGGCTGCGATACTATCCCGTGGCAACTTCAGACTTCGCAAATGGTGCTCTAGCCGTTCTGAAGTGCTTGTTCCAGATGCGGACAATGAGCAGTTTCTTAAATTTGTTGATGGAAGCGACATAGCTAAAATTCTTGGCCTTGCTTGGGATCCAGCTTCAGATAGTCTTTTGTTCTTATTGTCACCCATTGTTCACCCAAATTCAAAACTCTCCAAGCGTAGCATTTTGTCAACGATTGCTTATATCTATGACCTTCTTGGTCTTATTGGTCCTGCGATTGCTAGGTGCAAGATATTCTTGCAGCAACTGTGGAGGGCAAAGGTAGATTAGGACGAAATCCTACCATTTGTATTGACCTCTGCCTGGATGGACATTAGCAGTAGTTTTGAAAACGTCAACCGCTTCAGCCACCAGCCAGTTATTGTCTCGAGTAGCACCATTGACGACGCCATTGGAGCTATGCTGCTAGCTCACCTTATGCACGATGTCAAGTCAATGGGTTGCTTCAGTGGGCGATTTTATTGCTGGAGTGATTCTTCTGTTGTCCTGTCTTGGATCAATGATGACTCTAGGAAGTTCAATGTCTTCTTTGCCAATCGTGTTGCTACAATTCAGGAACTGATCATCAGCATGGAATGGCACTATGTTCCCACGGATCAAAATCCTGCGGACATACTGTCCAGAGGCGCAACTCCAAATCAACTTTTGAAATCGAATATCTGGTTTCACGGGCCAGCCTTTATTGTCGGGAATAAGGATAGATGGCCGGCGTCTTGTGTGCTCAAAAGACCAGCGATTGGACTTCGGAAGACTGTGTTGCTAGCCAAGTCTCCTCAACCGGATGCAACTGGAAATTGCAAATTCACAAATTCATTTGCTCCTATGCAACGGGTGTTTGCTTACGTCTTCAAATTCATTCATCGCCTTCGACATCATGGTCTCAACGTGTCCGACATTCATCAAGGAACTATGATTCTTATTCGTGATGTTCAGAATGCCCATATGTGAGAAGATAAGAAGACACTGCTAGCAAAGGGAGCCCTCAACAAGTCTAACCCTATTGCGTCACTATCTCCGTTTATTGATGATTTTGAAGTGTTGCGCGTTGGTGGTCGACTGAGCAACTCAAGCCTGCTGTATGTCCGACATCCTAACATCCTGCCTAAACACCACCCAATAACTCTGGCTATCATCAAAGAATTTCATGAGCGTAACCTCGGGTTGTAAATAAGTGTGTCTGATGTTTCCGAGCTAACCCACAGCTAATAGAGCATTTAATGGGCAATTTGCCAACAGAGCGTATTGAAGCATCCCGCCCATTTGAAGTGACTGGAGTTGATTATTGCGGGCCCTTATTCTACAAATCTGTTGTTCGCACAAGGCCATCATTTCGGTCTTCGTCTGCTTTGTTATCAAGGCTGTTCACCTGAAACTGGTACAGGACTTAAAAACAGCATCATTTCTTGCCGCTCTGAGGAGGTTCATCTCGACCCGTGACAAGCCTAGTCAGATTTGATCTGACAATGCTACAAACTTCGTGGGAGCCAAAAACGAGCTAAAGGAGTTGAGAAGTCTGGTGTTGAGCGATGCTCATGCTACTGCTGTTCATCAATTTTGCCTGACGGACAACATTGACTGGCGTTTCATTCCCCCTCGCTCTTCACACTTTTGAGGACTATGGGAAGCAGCAGTGAAAACCGCCAAACAGAATTTTTACCGCTGTGTTGGCCAATCGCTGCTCAACTTTGAGGAGTTGCGAACCCTTGTGTGCCAAATAGAAGCCATCATTAATTCTTGCCCTTTACTCCGGCACATTTCTTGATTGGCGGTCCTCCAGCAACAATGTTGGAGCCAGATCTAACAAAGTTAAATTATGATCGCTTGGATGGTTGGCGGCAAATGACTCACCTACAGCAAATCTTTTGGGAAAGGTGGCGTGAGGAGTATCTCACAGCGTGCTAAATGGAGATCTCCAGCACGTTCAATTCAAGTGGATGGCGTAGTTCTTGTTAAGGACGAAAATCTGCCTCCCATGAACTGGCCACTAGGCATTGCTCGAGTTGCTGACTTGAAGCCACCGAAAGGAGTCATCAGAATATTTATTTGGAACTAGAGCTATCAAAAAGCTCATAGTGCAAGCAAGGATATTATAAAGAATAAATTTAAAACAGACAAAATAGAAATTAAGTGAAGAACAAGATATTTGAAAACAATAAACAAATTAAGTAAAGAAGAGAATAATTGAAAACAAAGACAAAATAGCAACTAAGTAAGAAGAGAAAAATTTTAATTTTTAAAGAAAAAAATAAATAAAGTTAAGCAAATTGCTAAAATTATGCGAAAATAACTCTAAAAAAAGGAAGGATAAAACTAGAGATTTCAAATTAGTCCGATTATAAATCTATGCAACCATGCAAGCAAAGGAAATAGCCGAATTCTTAGCCAAAATGAAATTAGGAGCAGCTAGCATAAGTCCAAAAGAAATCACCAACCGATAGGAATGAATTTGGCGCATGAAAGAAAAATGTTGACAATGGCAAATTAATTTAACGGACAGAAAGAGGCATACAAATAGGAGTGGCAGACGCAGTACACGAGTCATATAACACGCCCATTAATTGGAAGGCAATTTCAAAATACCTCACCGAACATTAGTGGATGAAATTAATTTAAAAGCTCTCGAGTACCAGATGTTTACGTTGACCCAGGGACGTCTATCCGTCAATGAATTTTACCAAAAAGTATACCATCAGTTATCTCTAATTCTAAACCCGATAAGTGCGCAAGAAATATCACCAGATTGGTGATTACAGCACTAACAAACAATTATCCAGGAACAGTTCGAATATAAAAACACTTGCGACATAATTAACGAAGAGCTAGCTAATTTCGAAGCTATTGAAGAAGATGCTTATGCCCTACCTTATGAAGTAGAAGGCGAAAATGACATAGAATACCAATCAGCAATGGTGGATACCACAGATAACCATTTTTTATGACTAAGCGGTTCCTCTTTTCTGATCGATACTTCCTCTTCCAACCAAAACTATATTCAACCGAATCTAGTTAAGAATTCCAAACCCAATCTAAATATTTTCAACGCTACTTCCGTTGATGGGGAAACAAAAGCATCTCACCATACGTTCATTAGTCTATTCGGCTAAAAAATAGCCCAAAAAAAGTTTTTCTTATTACCAGACTTAAAGGCCTTCCATGATTTCTTAGCTAATATTTGGACGTTGAAGTACTAACAAGCAGTACATTCAAGTGGGCCAACGATACCAGGCACGGGCTTGTTAACGCGCGGACCCAGGCGAAAGCAGTCCATCTCTGCCCGGGTGGGCACTTACTTTTCCGCAGATCGTAGGACAAATTATGTCTAAAAATAACAAAATTTACATTCCGCAGGATATCCCAGCGGAGAGTGTCGCTAGACAGATGGAGGATCGAGACCTGACGGTCGGAGATCCTTCAGTGTGGTAGACTAGCCACCACACCGTGCTACTCCAGCACTATACAAGAGAGTGCCACAGGCACAGCAAGCCCCGAATCGTACATTCGAGAATCGGGGCACAAACTGGCGAAGGACCATAAGGGTGGCAGACCAGCCTCCACCCCGTGCTGGTCCAGCGCCAACCGGAAGAGCGCAGCAGGCAAGCAGGAATGTAGTCGGACCATCCCGACCACCACACCTTGCACCAAATGCTGCTGCTAGGCAGGGCGGACAAAGAAAAAGGAGGAATTCCTGCCAGGGCGAACCAGGTGGGTTGGATGACCCGAACCGGCGGAATCTGTGAGGTTCACGGTAATGGTACTTCCGGTACCTCCAACAAGGACTTGCTCCCGATGGGGCCTTAAAGAAGGCGAAGGAGCCAAGAGAGGCAGCTGTGGCACCGACACCAGCTATAAAGAGGCGTAGCAACACCCTCACGCCACCTACGTCACTTTCGTTCGCGGGCATTCATTTTCTGGTGGGTTTCCTGATCATTGAGTGCTCCAACGAAGACTCAGCCAACTGGTTGAGAGCCGTTACACCGAAGCTGCGCTCGTGGAAGGGCCTGCCCCTCACATGCAAAGTGGGAGACGAAATACCGTCGCCCCACAATATCACCATCTATTGCCCAAGAAGCATAGACAGGTACTTGGAATTTATTCTGGCTCTGCTGAGGAACCAGAATAGTATAGAAACCGAGGCCTGGAAGGTGATATCCAGAAGGGACGAAGGAGGAGGATCACTCCTGGTTATTGGGATAGACGAACTATCCAAAAAGGCCATTGAGGAAAGAGGATATCAACTCTCCTTCCGGTATGGGACCATCCATGTGAATGGTCTCAAGAAGAAGGTCGGGGCAAACAAGCCACCCGAACCAAAGGACAAGGAGACAGATGTGGAGGACATCCCCACCACATCTTCTGATCCCGTGGCAGTACCGAGCTGACACCCGCTACAGCCCGCCGACATTTCGGAGGACCTCGCAGAGGACGAGGATCTGGTGGATGTGACGCTCTGTCACGAGGAGGAGGTGGAGGACCATGAAGTGGCAATGTCCTCACAGGAGTTAGCGAAGGAGCTGCAAGAGGATGCGGCAGTTGCTGACGTCAAAATGACGAGCAGCGGTGACGAGGGCAGCTCCAGGCCCCATACATCATGGCAACTGGAGCCCATCCTCTAGTCGATGACTAAAATCATCGATACCAGGATAGCCCAGGTGAACATTCACCATGCCAAAGCAGCCTCGGCGGTGCTGGCTAGAATGTTCACCAAAGAACATCTTGGGCTAGCCCTGGTACAGGAACCATGGGTGTATAACGGCATTAAAGGCCTTTATACATCCGAATTAAAGGTAATCTGGGACCAGAGAAATCTAGCCCCTAGAGCATGTATCATGGTGAGGAAAGTACTAATTTCACTATCCTTTCAGAATTCTTAACTAGAGACTGTGTTCAGGTCACCGGTTACTCTGCATCTATGGTTGTTGTGTCTGCATACTTCGCAGGAGATGGAGCCTGCCCACCTCCAGAAATTGAGGGACTGGTGGAGTACTGCAAGACGGAGAAGATGCCAATGATTATCGGATGCGATGCCAATGCGCACAATCCGATATGGGGCAGAGGAATCCATGTCAGACCATAAAATCATCCTATTTAAGCTACAGCTAAATACGGATAGCAGCACCCCCAGTAGGAAAGACAAGCTGGGAAAAGTTCAAGTCCACCCTAGAGCTCAACCTCTCCAATGGTACATCTGGTAAACCCAGAACCGCACCTGAGCTTGAGAAAGCTGTAGGTAATTTAAATAAAAGCCTAACAGATGCTTTTATAGATAGTTGCCCGTTAAGGAAATAACGCGTGAAAGTCTGACCTCCTATAACAAGGAGATTAGGAAGGCCAAAAGGCAGAATTATAGGAACTTCTGCAAAAGCATAGTTAGTACAAGCGAAAGCGCCAGGCTCTACAGAGCAATGTCAAAACGATCGCCCGATGCTAACCTAGCATTGTAACGTAGAGACATCTCCTTTACGAGCAGCAATATGCAAAGACTAGAGCTCCTCTTCAAAACACACTTCCCAGGTAGCAGATATAGACCGTCGACTGATGACTGGGCATGTGCCAAGCTGACAGTCACAGCCGAAAGATTGAAATGGGCAATTGGCACTTTCCAGCCCTACAAATCTCCAGACTTAGACGGGATATCGCCAGTATTCTTACAGAACGGTAAGGACTTACTCCTCTCCCGCATCATGAAGATACTGCAGAGTAGCCTTGCCCTCGGTTGTATACCGAGCGCTTGGAGAAGTGCTAGGGTGGTCTTCATCCCCAAGGCTGGGAAGAGAGACATCACCCACCCAAAGTCCTTTAGACCCATCAGCTTGACATCGTTTTTACTGAAAACATTGGAAAAGCTGGTGGACTACAATATTAGAAGCACTCTATTGATGCAGAGTCCGCTGCACACAACGCAGCATGGTTATAGAGTGGGCAGGTCTACGGACACGGCACTTTATCAGCTGAAGAGCATGTTAAGCTCAACAGTTGAAAATAAGGAGATAGCACTGTGCGCCTTCTTGGACATAGAAGGCGCCTTTGACAACACATCACACGATGCGATTAAGGCCACCCTTGCAAGAAGGGGCCTGGACTCCACTACCAGTAGGTGGATACTGGCACTAATGGGGTCCAGACAAGCCACCGCATCAACGCATGATAGTAAGGTAACAGTCTTAACCACCAAAGGCTGCCCCCAAGGGGGTGTACTGTCTCCGCTACTCTGGAGTCTGTTAGTAGACGAACTACTGAACAGACTTACCACCAGAGATATCCAATGTCAAGGTTATGCCGATGATATTGTCAGAATAGCGAGAGGTAAATTCGAGGAGACACTCTGCGATATAGTCCAGACAGGGTTAAAAATAAGGAGAGACTCAACCTAAACCCTACAAAAACAGTCATAGTTCCCTTTACTAGACGGTATAAGCTGCAGAGGATGAAACAAATACGGCTCTCAGGATGCCTATTAGAAACCAGTAGGGAAGTTAAGTACCAAGGGGTCACATTTGACAGCAAGCTAAACTTTGGCATCCATGTACAAAACACGGTATCGAAGTGCTCAAGAGCGCTCTATACGTGCCGGAGTTTAGCCGGAAAGTCATGGGCAAATCACCAAAGATTATGCGATGGCTATACACAATGGTAGTAAGACCCATGCTGACTTATGGAGTAATAGCATGGGGTGATAGATCACAGCTTATTTATTTATTTATTTGTCAACTAAAGTCAGTCGACACCAAAAATATAAAAATTAAAAATTGGAATTAAATTAAATTTAAAATAAAATTAAAACTTTAAATAAATTAGAAAATAATAAAATATTTATAAGATATATAAGAATGTATATTTATTATTTTGTTTTTTTTTTTTATACTGTTATACCAAAAACGTATAATAGTATATTGGTTTTGTGCAATGTCCGTCATGCTGTCCGTCCGTCAGTCCGTCATTCTGTCTGTCCGTCTGTCTGTATGAACGCGCGTTCCTGCGACACCCTTTGAGATAGAGACTTGAAACTTGGAACGTATATTGGAAAGTATCCTCAAAAGTTAAAGTGTCTTGGGTTTGGTCCTACGTCCACTAGGGAGCTAGAAAACCGTGAAAATCGATTTTAGCAAAAAGATAAGTCCCCATATCTCTTACAATTTAATGGATACAGTCACCAATTTTGGTTGGTAGGTTGTTAGCGAGGTCCTTGAAAGATCGGCATGTGTCATGCCCACCTCCGACGCCCACATCACCCCCGCCCCAAATATTTTCAAATGGCTATATCTTCCGCAGTTTATGAGTAGGGAACGTCAAATTTGGTAGGTATACTACTGGTAGTCGCCTTTAAGAACCGATAATAAATTTGTGGTGCCACGCCCACATCTGCGCCTATAATCGACAATTCCGATTGTAAATCGATAACTTCGTATATCTTCTAAAATTTTAAAGATAGAGTAACCAAACTTGGAAGGTAATTTGCTGGTAACCTCCTCCAAAGATTGGCATACCAATTTTTGGACCACGCCCACATCCGCCGCCCCCAGGAACTTCGTCCCTAGAAATTTAAAATGCGCATATCTGCCGTAATTTGCAAGCTAGAGTCGCAAAATTTTGCAGGTTGTTTCTGGTAACTCCCCCAAAGATCGATAAAAAAAATTGGATGGCCACGCCCACTCCACCTACCTAAACCGATACACCTGTTGGTGTAAATCGATAAACCCATATATCTCACGCAATTTGAGAACTTAAGTCCCTTCCTAAATGTGGGAAAAAAATTTTGGACCACGCCCACTCCCGCCCCCAAAAAACGATAAATGCCTGTACCTCCCGAAATTTAAGAGCTACAGTTACCAAACTTATAAGGTATATTACTGAGATCGAACTCCAAAATTTTTTTGGGACACGCCCACTCCCGCCCCCAAAACCGATCAACGCCCATATCCCCCGAAATTCAAGTATTTCTTAACTGTAGACAAATTAAGGTATAATAGTATTCCGCTGTCGGTTACGTCCGACTGCAACGTTCTATCTTGTTATACCCTGAACCCATTAAAAATGGGTAAAAAGGGTATAATGGTTTTGTGCAAATGTATGTAACAGGCAGAAGGAAGCATCTCCGACCCCATAAAGTATATATATTCTTGATCAGGATCAATAGCCGAGTCGATCTAGCCCTGTCCGTCTGTCTGTCCGTCTGTCCGTCTGTCTGTCTGTCCGTCTGTATGAACACGCGGATCTCAGAGACTATAAGAGCTACAGACTTCAAATTTGGAATATAAGATCTCGTATACCAGGCGCAGATCAAGTTCGAATATTTTTATCGATAACTGCCCCAGTTTCTGAATTATCGATACATTTAGATTTCTGATAGCAGTAAATTCCACATATCTCTCACAATTTAATAGATACAGTCACCAATTTTGGTTGGTAGGTTGTTGGCGAGGTCCTTGAAAGATCGGCATGTGCCACGCCCACCTCCGACGCCCCCATCACCCCCGCCCCTAAAATTTTCAAATGGCTATATCTTCCGCAGTTTTTGAGTAGGGAACGTCAAATTTGGTAGGTATATTACTGGTAGTCGCCCTTAAGAACCGATAACAAATTTGTGGTGCCACGCCCCCACCTGCGCCTATAATCGACAATTCCGATTGTAAATCGATAACTCCCTATATCTCCGAACATTTTAAAGATAGAGTAACCAAACTTGGAAGGCAATTTGCTGGTAACCTGCTCCAAAGATTGGCATACAAATTTTTGGACCACGCCCACATCCGCCGCCCCAGGAACTTCGTCCCTAGAAATTTAAAATGCGCATGTCTGCCCTAATTTGCAAACTTAAGTTACCAAATTTTAAAGGTATATTTCTAGTAACACCCTTCATAAATGTGGAAAAAAAATTTTGAACCACGCCCACTCCCGCCCACAAAAAACGATAAATGCCTGTATCTCCCGCAATTTAAGAGCTACAGTTACCAAACTTAGAAGGTATATTACTAAGATCGAACTCCAAAATATTTTGGGCCACGCCCACTCCCGCCCACAAAAAACGATAAATGTCTGTATCTTCCGCAATTCAAGAGCTACAGTTACCAAACTTAGAAGGTATATTACTAAGATCGGGCCACGCCCACTCCAGCCCCCAAAAACGATAGACCGACCTATAATGCATTTAAAGCTTGGTTCAGGGTATATGGTAGTCGAGCTCACTCGACTACAGCGTTCTTACTTGTTTTATTTCAGATTTTTAAGTTTTCTGGGGTAGAAAACAAAATGGTCCAACATTTGTTGCAAGAATTGGGGAAAACCCAGAAAAACCCAATCAGACCAAAAATAATTAGTAAGAAAATAATTAGTAAGAATTAGTTGAGATCCACCACCTGTACATGCAAAAAAGTTAATCTCTAGATAAGACATTTAGAATTGAGTTTTTAATTAGTGAAATGGAGGACTCTGAATTGATTACATGATATAGTTTGTTATAATCATTACAGAGTACTCGAACCAGTTCATGCAAGGAATAGTTAGTAGTACAACGATTAAGAGAAAGTGGGAGGTAATATCGAGACTGTCTAGAGGGTACCGAAAAATTTATTTGGCTCATTAACGCAGTTAAGTCGATTTCGCCTTTAAGTAATTTTACAGCAAACATAACTCCTAACATAACACGACGATTAGTTAAGGAAGGAAGGTTGTGAGGAGCCATAATATATGCCCCCTCACAGCAACTGTCGATCAGGCGGAAATCCGGCCCCGATGCAGTTGCGGCCAATTCGCTCTCTTTCGTCCTCTCCCTTTCTAGCGCAGGCACTCAGCCAATTGAGCGTGTCTGACACGCATGTCCATGAGGATATGCACCGTTGGTGTGGGAGCAGTATTGCGGGTGCAATACTGCCATCTATGCTCACACCAGCGGCAGACAATGGTTGGCGCCAGCAAATGGCAGTGGAAAAGTACCAGAGATCACGCCACCGCAAAAACATCACCTGGGTTCAGTCCCGACAAAAGGTCACTGGCTGACCTATATAAGGAGCGCCGCAGCACGGCGCGGGACAGTCAGTGAAGCTACAGAGTGAAGCTATAGATTGTGAAGTAACGCGTCAGGAGCAGAAGGAGTGCAGCGCGAGTCAACGGAGACAGTAAACACAGTGAAACCAAAACCACACAGCAGCAGCAATTGAAAGTGAAGCATTGGTGGAGATCAAGATCCTTGCCACGCGAGAATTTAGTCCCGGCAGAGCCGGACAGATTCAAGCGAACAGGTGATTGAGACACAACTAACGAAAGGCCGAAGTGCCACGGCGAGTGCCGAGGAGTTTTCACTACATAAATTCAAACATAAAGTGGAATACAAATAAAACTCAATAATTATCAGAAATAAATATATTAGTGTTGTTAATTCTCGAAGGCGCAACGAATACAAATTGTTTGCTCGAATCCGCAGCTCGGCTGAGTTTTAGCTCTGCTAATAATGACCGAACAAAAACGGTTCGTTACAACTGGCGCCCAACGTTGGTGGTTGCGAGAGTTAATAAATATATTTATTGTGATATTATAATAATAAAAACAAAAAAAATATGGTGCGTGCGTGGGTGTACAACCTAAAGAAGGACAAGGTGATGCGGTACGGAGAAGAGTTCCAGGTGGAACCATCCGGCACTCTAGAATCTAGCGAGGGCATGCAGATGTTGCGGCCAGGAGGGACACTCGGCAATAGAGTGTACAAATCCCATGCTGGAATTTTGTTGGAGATGTGGGCGGATTGGAGTTCGTACGTCAGTATGCTGTCCGTCGGGAAACGGATATCGGCGTCCGCCACCAAGGGGCGAGCGGGAGCCTAGCAGGACAGCCCCAAGACGCTAATTGGCAGCCTTTAGGACGAGGGTGCGCAACTGACAGCCACCGTAGGGATCGGCAACTGTCAGTACAAGGCTACTATTGAGACGAGTAGCTTCGTTAGTGAGGAGCTAGCTCGTAGACTGAGCAACGTAGGCCGACGACGCGCAACCGAACGGCGAGTCCGCATGGCAGATGGCCGAAAATGCGAAATACGAGAACAGGTCGAGGTGAGCATTAAACTCGGACGGAACAGCATGGAGATCGCTCTTCTGATACTGCCAAAAGTTATCGACGACCTGGTTCTCGGATGGGACTTCCTGTCGGGCATGGACACGGTTTTGGAATGTGCAGGCGTGATAGTAAATATACGCAAAAACCCAAGGAGAGTGCACCCGGAGGAGAAATTGTCGGTAGCCAAAACAGTCATCCCGCTGTTAAATCCGGACGCAGAAATTGATGAATTTTTGCGGGGAGAATTGGCTGCATTCGAGAGGATAAAGGGAACGTCACCCATAGCTGAGCACAAAATAGTTATGAGTGACGACAGGCCCATCAAGCAGCGATACTTCCCTAAGAACCCCAAGATACAGGTGGAGATAAAACAGCAGGTGAATGAACTGTTTGCTAAAGGATGCATCGAGCCATCAAAAAGCCCACTCAGCGCACCAATAGTGATGGTACACAAAAAGACAGGGAAATGGCGTCTCTGTGTGGACTTTCGACAACTGAACAGTAGGTCGATAAAAGACGCATACCCCCTGCCAAGAGTCCACCACATCCTGGACCAACTGAGAGAGGCGCGTTTCATCACGAGTCTGTATCTCAAAGATGGCTACTGGCAGATCCCAATGGAGAAAGGAAGCCGAGAGAAGACGGCATTCACAGTCCCAGGCAAAGGACTGTACCAATGGAAGGTAATGCCATTCGGACTCCATTCGGCACCGGCAACGTTCCAGAGGGCACTGGACCGCGTTCGCATATTTGGATGACATCATCGTAATCGGGAGAACACGCGAGGAACACATGGCCAACCTAAGAGAAGTGTTCCGACGGCTGAGAGCAGCAAACTTAAGGATCAACGTGGAAAAGTGCGATTTTTTCAAAAACGAGTTGAAATATCTGGGTCATCAGGTGACTGACCGAGGGATACGCACGGATCCGGACAAGGTAGCTGCCATCGCCGAACTGAAGCCCCTCGAAACGTCAAAGAACTACGACAATACTTGGGAGTGGCATCATGGTACAGACGCTTCGTACCAGATTTTGCCACCACCGTACACCCACTACATACGCTGCTAAAGAAAGGTACGAAATGGAAATGGACCGAGGAGCACGAAGAATCTTTCGAGAAAGTCAAGGCAAAGCTGACACAATAACCTGTGTTAGCATGCCCAGATTTCTCAAAACCATTTTGCTTGCAGACGGATGCAAGTAATTATGGTTGGGAGCGATATTGACCTAAAACTTAGAGGAGAGCAAACGGGTCATATCGTACGCAAACCGATCTTTAAATGGTGCAGAGCGTAACTACTCTGCGACCGAGAAAGAGTGTCTTGCGATAATCTGGGGCATAAGGAAGCTTCGACCTTACTTGGAAGGATACCACTTCACCGTCATTACGGACCACATGGCACTGAAGTGGTTGAATTCCATTGAAAGCCCATCAGGGAGGATTGCGAGGTGGGCACTGGAGCTGCAACAATTTGATTTCGACATCAAATACAGGCAAGAAAACCTGAATGTGGTTGCAGATGCTCTCTCCCGACAGCCCCTAATAGAAACGTGCTCAAGGATCTCGATGGTGGAAAACGCAATGGAGCAAGCCAACCGGAAGTGCAAATGGATCCAAAAGTTGCGAACGGACATCGAGAAAAATCCCAGGAAGTACCCAGACTACAGCGATGAATCTGGAAACTTGTATAGACACATCCCGCATAGAGCTGGAACCGAGGATGTAGCTGCCTGGAAACTATGCGTACCAACGGATAAGAGAAGGCAAGTCCTAGCGGAAAACCACAACACCGCAGCCGCAGGCCACACGGGTAGTAGGAAAACCATAGCCCGAATAGCAGCGCGCTATTATTGGCCAGGTTTGTATAGAGACGTACGAGCATATGTGCAACAATGCTAAATATGTCAACAGTACAAGCCGAGTCAATTGGCAGCGGCAGGACAAATGCTGACTCAAATCCCGAAAGAGCCGTGGAGCACAGTATGTGCCGACCTTGTGGGACCATTACCAAGATCCACACATGGCAACACCATGTTGTTGGTCTTTATAGACCGCTTCTCCAAATGGACTGAGATGGTACCGCTCAGAAGCGCTACTACTGCAGCGCTACAGAAAGGATTCCGAGAAAGGATTCTGGCCCGATTCGGAACGCCAAAAATTCTGAACGGCACGCTATTCACCAGCAAGGCGTTTAAAAAGTTTCTGGATGAGATGAGTGTAAAACACCAATTTACGGCACCATACACTCCGCAGGAAAATCCCACGGAACGCGCAAATCGAACGGTGAAGACGATGATTGCGCAATTTGCAAGGGATAGCCAAAGGCGGTGGGATGAGGCACTACCCGAGCTGACACCGGCTGTCAACACCAGCGTCGCAAGCTCCACAGGGTACAGCGCTGCCTTCATCACACAAGGTCGAGAGCCAAGGCTACCAAAGGCGCTGTTCGACGAAGTAACAGTCGGAACAGGCCAAGGCGTAGCCTGGAGAAGGCGGCTCATGACCAGGCATTATAACTTGCGACGAAGACCGTGGAGACCGAAAATCGGAGAAAAGGTATGGGTGAGGCTACACCACCTGTCAAATGCTGCTGAAGGATTTGCAGCAAAGCTGGCGCAGAGATACGGAGGCCCGTATCAAATTGTGGATTTTCCATCACCGGTGATCTGCAAATTGAAGACCCTCGCGGACAAGCGGATAAAAACAGCGCACATAGGCGACCCGAAACCGCACAGCGACGGGATAGAGACAGGTGAGTCAGCCAAACAATGAAAAAAAAAATATATGCATACACCTGAGACCGAAAAGATTGTACGGCGAAGTGAGCGGAAGTTCACGCATTCGGCAACGCACCCGAGAGCGGGAGAAATGGCCAGCCGAGAAAGCACGACCATGACCCACTCTCGAGTGCATGCGCTGAATGCGGAACCAAAGTTCAACTGACGACCGAAGAGTTCAACGGCCAGCCCAAACGCATTGCGCAGCACCATTGGCTGGCCACACACACATTTGTCCCAATGCACGCATGAAGAGCGCACCGTTTAGCGCGAGTGCGCGAACGCTGGAGAGCGCAACGACAACGCATGCGCAGCACCATTGGCTGGCCACACATTCACTAGTGCCAATGCACGCATGAAGAGCGCAACGACAACACATGCGCAGTACCATTGGCCGAACACACACACACACACGGGTGCCGATGCAAGCACAAAGAGCGCACCGTCGTTGGGATCTCTCACGTTTAGCGCGAACGCTGGGGAGCACAACGAGTGCACTGTTGGAGTGCACTGTTGGTTTTCTCACGTTTAGCGCGGGTGAGCGAACGAGGGAGAGAATGTCAACAACAAAGTGTGTGTTGAAACAAATGCCGAGGGAACCGTCGTTGGCTCTCTCACGTTTAGCGCGAGTGCGCGAACGCTGGGGAGCACAACGACAACAAAAGTGTGTGTTGAAAACAAATGCCAAATGCACTGGTGTTGGCTATCTCACGTTTAGCGCGAGTGCGCGAACGCTGGAGAGAACAACAACAACAAAATGCATTGTGAGCGAGAATTTTCCAAAGTGCACTGTTGCCTATCTTTCACGTTTAGCGCGGGTGCGCGGACGAGACAGAGGACAACAATAACGCTGGCAGTTTCGGACAGAGGCATGCACACGAAGGGCATGTTTTGATCCCACACTCTCGCAAGGGCACGAAGCGAAAAGAGAGATGCGTAAGCGATGAGGGCAACAACAGCGTGGATACTTCGCTGGGGACCACGGGGGGAGTGGGTGAGGCACTCATACGAACACACGTATGCACGAAGTTAATCTCTGAGATTAAGTGCACACGTGTGGGCATTAGAACTCGGGGAGAGAGTTCGGGTGTCAAACGCGCACATACACCCACACCCACATACCCCCAAAAGTATGAAAGGCGCGGTCAAGCATGCGCGCAGCCTCAGAACTTTTTGAAAAAAAACAAACAAAGCAAATACGTCACCATGTACAACAAAACGAAAAATGTCGCCAAACACTTGAGCACTGGCTCGTCGACGGCTGGTCGCCGCGCGTCAGACCCCGGTCCCTGCGCGAATCCCAGCGGTGCTGGAATTCAGCGCGAAAGGGGAGTCGAGTCGACAGCGCGGATGGCGGCGAAGCCCCGAACGCCGACCCCACTGAGGAAGCCGCCCCCAGACGAGGACGGCTCCCCAGCAACCCCAGTTCCCGGAACTACCGCTAACCCCGGAACCGGACGACACGGCTGTCCGATTCATGGGACCGAGGCCCCGCGCCGAGGAAGCCGACCCGTGGGCACCGGCAGCAGCGGTAGAACTGGAAGAGGACATGCCCTCCCAGGAAGCATGGGCCCCCTCGACGGCCTCAGACCAGAGCTCGGACACCGAGGCAGAGGGGGATACCATTATTATATCATCCGACGAGGAGGACAAGACGGAGGAACGGGTGTCGGCACCTGACACCAATGGAGATGACGAGGACACGATGCCGTATACACCCCGGACGCGACCCGAGGAGACGATCGAAGTGTCGTCAGAGGAGGACGAAAGCCAACCACAAAAGCCCACGGCTACAGCCAGATACCAGCGAACCTACGAGGCTGGCCGATGGGTGCACGTGGTCACGGTGGTATTCGAATGGAAGGAGGACGTGGGAGTACCCGCCTCCTGGCAGCTGTATGAGGAACCAGTGCGGATACCAGTGGAGTCACCACCACCGCCACCACTCGAATGGCGGCGACCGACACTGGGCCGACAGGCGTCGTGCCCAGCAGCGACACCAGAGCCACCCCGGCCAAACCTCCAAAGGCAGTACTCGGCGCCTGAGGACGAAGGCCGGTGGGAGGAGGTTGCGCCAACGGCATGGCCACCACAAATCCGGGAAGCCCTGGACGGACAGCCGGGAAACAGTCGCCTCGCCGCAACCATAGTGTGGTGCGATAATGGCCGATACCGGATCAAGGCGTCACCATGGGGTTCCAGAGTATTCAAACAAATATAAAAAAAAATCCCAAAACAAAATAAAAAAAAAATAAAAGAAAAGAAAAAAAGACCATAACACAATTTCACGAGACCAGGGGGGGGAAATAACACCGCTTAATTTCAGATGATCGTCCCGGGTGGTGCCGAAGAAAGGGGGGAGTGTGAGGAGCCATAATATATGCGCCCCTCACAGCAACTGTCGATCAGGCGGAAATCCGGCCCCGATGCAGTTGCGGCGAATTCGCTCTCTTTCGTCCTCTCCCTTTCTAGCGCAGGCATTCAGCCAATTGAGCGTGTCTGACACGCATGTCTAGGAGGATATGCACTGTTGGTTTGGGAGCAGTATTGCGGTATTGCAATACTGCCATCTATGCTCACACCAGCGGCAGACAATGGTTGGCGCCAGCAAATGGCAGTGGAAAAGTACCAGAGATCACGCCACCGCAAAAACATCACGCCACCTGGGTACAGTCCCGACAAAAGGTCACTGGCTGACCTATATAAGGAGCGCCGGAGCACGGCGCGGGACAGTCAGTGAAGCTACAGAGTGAAGCTATAGTCTGTGAAGTAACGTCAGGAGCAGAAGGAGTGCAGCGCGAGTCAACGGAGAAGTGAAAGTGAAGCATCGGCAATTGAGTAATACAGTGCATTACTCAATCCACACAGATCGCGCAGGACACCGAGGTCCTGAAATTGGTGGCGAATCCAGATCCTTGCCACGCGAGAATTTAGTCCCGGCAGAGCCGGACAGATTCAAGCGAACAGGTGATTGAGACACAACCAACGAAAGGCCGAAGTGCCACGGCGAGTGCAGAGGAGTTTTCACTACATAAATTCAAACATAAAGTGCAATACAAATAAAACTCAATAATTATCAGAAATAAATATATTATTGTTGTTAATTCTCGCAAGCGCAACGAATACAAATTAGTTGCTCGAATCCGCAGCTCGGCTGAGTTTTAGCTCTGCTAATAATAACCGAACAAAAACGGTTCGTTACAAGGTTAATAAGAAGAAGCCTATCTGAGTATGGAGGCAGTACACCCCAGTCAAAGCGACGAAGTGCAAAAAGTAGAAAGCTCTTTTGCACAGATTTCAATTTACTTTGGTGAATATGATATTGAGGAGACTACACACAATATCCATATTCTAGAATTGGACGTACAAGAGAAGTAGAAAGTAACTTGGTCATATAAGGTTCATCAAATTCCTTTGACCAACGCTTAATAAAACCAAGAACTTGAAA
>JAWNLR010000733.1:0-85918 GCA_035042205.1 Drosophila infuscata | reverse complement strand
TTATTAATTTATTTTTATCTGGTAAAAACATCTTCAGTTGTCATATTTGAATGCTCAAAGCGCAAACTTTTGTTGGCTTTTCAATCGAGTTTTTGAGCGAGCTACACATCTTAAAATTTATGTATTATTTATTGTTCAAATAACTTAATTATTAAATAGCACAAGCGTCCAAAACATCATTATCGCTCATTACATTATTATCATTCTTCCGTGAAAGCAGGTTATCGCACTGCGCTAAACGATATATCGCACGAGCAACATCGGAAATTACTGTTTCTCTGACAAATTTTACATAAACATATTTTGTAGTTTGCTCATAAAATGTTTATGTAATATATATTTACAAGCTTATTTGCAGAACAGATTAAAAATAATTGAAAATTCATGTGTTTTGATTTTAAATACGAAAATGGCTATTTACTTATGAAGCGACATTCAGACTAACTTCCCTTACTGGTCCAACTTAGGGACGAAATGGCAGCCGTATACATATTCGAGCGAAATTTCAAAGTTCTTATGAGTAGCAAAAAAGAATAGACGCCACTAAGTGACATTCATCCTATGAAACCGCACACCATAAAATGGTACACCGACGGCTCACTCACCAACCAGGGTACAGGCCTAGGAGTGGTGGACCCTCGGATATCTTATCATGAATCCCTAGGAACGCATACTAGCATATTTCAAGCTGATGTTTGTGCGATAGGAAGGTGTGCGGAGATTATCCTGGTGCGTAACTATCGGAATACGAATATATATATCCATCCGATTCGATAGTCAAGCAGCAATAAATGCAATTAGTGGGACGAAAATTACCTTAAAAGTAGTCCATGAATCACGATCCAGACTTGACCGGCTCGGGACAACCAATAGGCTCACCCTAAGATGGGTCCCGGGCCACTCGGACATAGAAGGGAACGAACTGGCCGACAGGCAAGCAAGATTGGGGACAGAGAGACCCCTAATAGGACCTGAACCGTATTGTGTCATTGGAAGACACATAATACGGCAGGAGCTTAGAAACGAAGAAAGACCGAGGATGCATCAGAGCTGGGCAGAAGCACCAGGCCTTCGACAAGCTAAATGTCTTTTGGGTGGCTATAATCAGAAGCGATTTAAGCAGATAATAGCTATGAGTGAAAATAATCTTAATTAGTAGTGGACTCTGCAGGTTCTGTGAAGGTGAGAAGGAATCCTCAATGCACATCCTAGCAGAGTGTGTCGCCTTAGCGAGGAAAAGATGTAACATCCTAGGGAAGCAACAATGACATAGTAGCCATCAACCCAATAAAGATTCTAGCATTTGTGCAGGAGCTTGGGTTGACTGAGGAGCGTTAAGCCCTGAAAGGGGGCACAATCGACATATCAGGTCGCAGTGCACACACCTCGAACCTAATAATAAAAATGAAGCGACAGATCCTCAGAGTCCGTTCTCAAAAAGGAGAAAAATAGCGAATTCGCAAATTGTAGCACCAAGATCACTCATGAAAATCATACAACTTCGAAAATCGTATTTTTTTTAAGTTCTATCTACTAATGATCATTTAATTACGCCAATTTTGTGATACACTTAATGTATTCATTCATTATATTTTGAATCGTGCAGTGGGGAAATTGGCACTTGATTTAAATAAGGCAGAATATGTCTATGTGAAACAAGTAACAAATCAATTAATTAATTTAAATATGATTATATTTCAAAAAAGCACTTATGGTTCTTGAAATTTAAGCTGTTAGTAATATTGATATTGTCCTACTTTTTATAAAATCTCTACGAAATTCGAAAAATCATCCCAGAAGAAATGTTGATAAGGACTTACGAACTTTATTGTAAATAAAAGCTAGATTACCAATAATCCAATCGCAAGGTCGAGAAACGAGACCCGCTTACTGCAGCTACCACAAATAATCTTAGAATGGCATTAAATTGAAAAGGTCTTTTATAATCAAAAATATCAAAAAAAAAAAAAAAAAACAAAAATTAAATTTTTCCATCGATCTTGAGTTACCGATAATTTGGTGACTCTAGCTCAAATACTGTTCGAGATGACACTAACGATTTATTATGGGAATTGGTTGGGCAGTGTGACTGGTAACATTCACTGAAGGTCGTCTGCAACAAAACTTTGCGACTCTAGTTAAAAAGTTATACAGTCATGTGGTTCTTATCGATTTGTAATTATCGATTATATCGATTTTCTAGCCCTTCAATAAACGTATCACACACATTTTATCTATTTGTGTGGCGCGGATACTGAAAAGTATATGTTTCATCTTACAAGTCTGTAGTGTATTAAGGATGTGGAAGAAAATTGCGCTCAAGCAGCATGGCGGGATTTGCACAAGACAAATATACTCTTATAACTTTGGTATTTGAGATATAAAAGTAATTTGGCGTGATTTTGAGTAAAACCTTTCCATTTCCATTTTAACCCAAAACGTTTTTCCGATTCTTTTTATACCCTTAACGCATTAAAAATGGGTAAAAAGGGTATAATAGTTTTGTGCAACTGTATGTAACAGGCAGAAGGAAGCATCTCCGACCACATAAAGTATATATATTCTTGATCAACATTAACAGCCGAGTCGATATAGCCCTGCCCGCCTGTCCGCCTGTCCGTCCGTCCGTCTGTCCGTCTGTCTGTCCGTCCGTCTGTATGAACACGCGGATCTCAGAGACTATAAGAGCTAGAGACTTCAAATTTGGAATATAAGCTCTCTCAGATCAAGTTTGCTTTATTTTATCGATAACTGTCTTAGTTTCTGAATTATCGATTGACTTCGATTTCCGATAGCAATAAATTCCACAATTTAAGAGGCAGAGGCTTCTACTTCATACATAATATGCATATACATATTATTGATCAATTGCCGAAATTTCATTAAGATCGGACAAGAATCTCCAAAGTTATAGTCGAAAATATATTCTCATATTGATCTCATTTCTATAAGCAGCCGCAAGCATTTTCTGTATGCATATAAATAGGCGAGCGCATGTGTGAGAAAGAGATGACATGATAATCGACGCTAACTTTAATATATTTGTGTGTGTTCTGCAGAGCCCCGATAACTGTATGTGTATGTGTGTATTTATGTATGTATATGCACGTGTTTGTAGCCATTCAGTTCGGGCATTTGAGTGCAAATCATCTTAAAGGAAAATTTGCCAAGAAAACAAGAATATATTTAACAGCTGGGTTAAGGGTATATCGTAGTCGAGTTAACTCGACTACAGCATCTTACTTGTTTAAACGGAATTGGTATGATATTTGTTTTCAATTAAATAAGTATCTGATGGGAGTACCAAATCATTAAAAAGCCCGTTACAGTTTCGCGCTGATTTGAATTACGACAAGGAACGTATGGAAGGCATGTGTTCTTGATGGACCCAATAAATTTGGATTAAGGACCAAATAAAATTTTATTCTATCAAGAAATTTGTATCCGAAAGCATACTTGAAATCGATTGAACAGCAGATGTTTAATATGGATGTGCTATATACATATAGAAATCCGGTAGGAGTGGTACAATACAATGTAGTTAATAAACTCAATGTGCAGATAACAAAAATTAAAAAAAAATCTAGGGCAATTTGAACACCTTTTCCTCCCAAAGAGATAAATTTTAAATTTCAGAAATTCCTAACTGAAATTTTTAATATATTTGTAACAAATATTATGTAACATAAACATATTAACATATGTATATGTATGTTAATAAATATTAAGAACAAAATTAAGAATGAATCTTGATATATTTTGATATTTCCAGTTACCAGAATTAGTAAATAGTTTGTCCGAGCATGGACAGCTCCCACTACAAATGGCCTTATCAGCTAAAAATATTCAGATAGCCAAAACTCTTGTAAATAATGGATCTGCTGACGTTAATGCCTATGACGCCAAAGTAAGTACTGTAATTTTACTGGATATTATACTTATTCAACAAACATTTTCGTCCAGGGATCGACACTTCTTATAGATGCTGTAAGGAGAGCTGATCATTTTGCTGCAAATTTCCTCTTAAGCCAGAAGTGCCTTGTTGATCTTTTGTCCAGGTACTTTAACTAATTCTGTCAACTAACTAATTAACTAACTTATCTAATTAATACATGCATGATTATTCAAGGCCATCATCCGATACTGCCCTGCATATCGTATGTAGCTATGGGGAGACCCAGGAGAACTCCAATGATTTTTCACAAATGACTGATATTGGACAACAAATTATAGATTGCAACCCAAATGTAAATATTAAAAACTTGCATGGTCAGACGCCGCTCCACATTGCGATCACATTTCATAACATGGTTATGGTGAACCTACTGCTTGATGTGCCTCATATAGACATTAATTTGCGCACCAATGACGAAAAGAGTCCTCTTGAATTGAGTTTAACCGCATTCAATAAGGAAAGCTTCGATCTTGCTGAAAGGCTTCTTAAGATGGGAGCTAATCCAAATCCCCTAAAATCGGACACAAAGAACAGTCTATTGCAAGTACTAACTCTAGCCGGACAAGATTTCGAAAATGCTGCAATATTTATGTCTGATTTTGGTAACCTTAATCATCTGAATGACTGTGGAAT
The DNA here is from genome assembly GCA_035042205.1 of Drosophila infuscata. Lineage (NCBI taxonomy): Eukaryota > Metazoa > Arthropoda > Insecta > Diptera > Drosophilidae > Drosophila > Drosophila infuscata. The sequence goes on along the minus strand of JAWNLR010000733.1, from coordinate 81,330 downwards.
GTCCGCCGTTCACATTGCTGTCCAACAGAATTTGCCAAAACTTGTGACTAAACTGCTTAACGCAGGCGCTTCGCCTAATATACAAACGAGTGCAGCCAATATGAAATCGCCACTGCACATAGCAGTCGAAGTAAATGCCCGTGAAATTGTTGAAACCTTCGCTAATTTTTGCAAAGATGATTCCGAGAAGATAAATTTCAACTGCAAAGACGTAAATGGAGACTCGCCACTCAGTCTTTGCTTGTCCTTAGATCGAATTGAATTGGCTCCTATACTAATTGCGGGCGGTGCGGATGTTAACGCGAGAAATAGTCAAGACTTGACTTTGTTACATCAGTCTATCATAAGCGGGGACAGCGAAAAATCAGTGTTTTTATTGGACCATGGTGCTGATATTAACGCACTTACAGGTAAATTATATACATAATATATATATATTCAAGATGGAACGTTACAGTGGAACGTAATCGACTGCGAAAAACTTTGATACCATAAGTTATTCCAGCGGATATGAGTAGCAAAGACCAGGTTGGGTGTAGCCAAGAAATACTGTCAAAATTTGGCTTTTAAACATTGCGGTAGATATAAGCTAATAACCCTTTTTCGAAGTTTGGCAACTGTAACTCATAAATTATGGGATATATAGGCTTTTTGAAATTTTGGGGGCGGCAGTGGATTTGCCTGAAAAATAATAAAAAAAAAAATAAATAAAAAAAATAAATAAATAAAATAAATAAATAAAATAATAAATAAAAAAAAGGTTCTTAATAATCTTCCATTCAAGTTTGGTAACTGTAGCTATTAAATTGCGGGATATATAGGATTCTGGGAATCTTGGAGGCAGGAGTGGGCGTGACCAAAAAAGGAAAGGTGTTACTAATAATATACGTTTCAAATTTAGTGAGTAGTTTTCAAATTGTGTGAGATATACAGTGGCTACAAGCTTATTAAAAGCAGCGTCAAGCAAAAATTTCAATTGCCTGTCATGAACTCATTATTCATTATTTTTCAAAAATTCCAAAGACCCATGGCAGGTACATGTATTGACCACCGAAATGAATTTATGACCCTGACCTAACGGGAATTTCCAGTCCCGTTAGGTCGGGTTATGCAAAAAAACTACCTAATTTATGGTGCAAGCGTATTAAAAGCAGTTACATTATGTACAGTTAGGTTGCAAAAATCTGTGTTTTTCGCCTAAAGTTGAATATTTTCGGTAAGAATAGACCAATACTTCATAGTTAGTTTAGTTATTTTCTGCATCTCGAGTGGAACAAGCCTACAAGGACAATGGGCAAACGGACTACCATTGAGCAAAGGAAACTCATCCTGGAACACTTAAAAATTGGATATTCATATCGCCAAATAGCTAAAATGGTCAATCTAAGCACCTCAACTGTATTCTACATCATTTGGAGTTTCGTGGACGAAAATTGGACAGAGGACAAGGGCGGAATGGCACCAAACCCGATTTTCACCGAGCAGGACGAGCCGAGGATCATCAAGATTTCAAGGGGATATCTAAAGCTATCGGCTCAAAAACTGACTCAATAAGTGCAGGATGAAATAAGGAAAAAGTTTAGTATGGAAACTGTGCTCCAAGTTCTGCGCAACCATGACTTTAAGGCCCGAGTACCACAGAAAATGAAATTTGTAAAAGCAAAAAATATATGGTCTAGGATGACGTTCGCCAAAATCCACTTGGGCAGGGAATTTGTGTTCTGGAACACAATCATATTTGAATATGAGTACAAATTCAAAATTTTTTGCCAGGACGGATGGAATTAAGTGTGGCGACAATCCAATACTGAGCTAAATACCAAACACATAAAGGCAATAATCAAGCACGGCGGAAGAAATGTTTTGGTATGGGCATCTATCTCGGCAGCCGGCGTCGGAATTTTTGTGATAATTGAAACAACAATGGATAAATATGTGTACTTTGATATACTAAAAGAAAATTTACTCCAAAGTGTCGAGAAGCTAGGAAACCGACGTACTTTCCGGATCTACCTGGGCACAGACCCCAAGCATAATTGCGGAATAGTACAGTCCTGGCTTATCTGGAACTGCCCCCACGTGATAATTCCACCGGCCCAGTCTCCAGACTTAAATGTTATTGAAAATTTGTGGGCTCTGCTAGAAAATAACATCCGGAATCACAAGATATCCAGCAAACAAGATCTCAAAAATGCTCTGCTGGAGGAGTGGAGCAAGATCAGCCCAGAAACTACCCGGAAGCTGGTATCTTCCATGAAAAATAGGTTAAGCGAAGTTGTTAAGGCTAAAGGATATCATACTAAGTATTAACATCCTTATTTAAGCTTTTATACGCCAAATATTGAACTTTTTTAAGACTGCTTTTAATTGGCTTGCACATATTTTTGGATATGTTTTCAGTTTTTGTCTAATTTTAATTAATTAATTAATATTTTAATAAAAACTAAAGTTTCTTTTTGAAATGTGATATACCATTAAACAAATTGGCATTTAAACATTTTGAATTTGTTTCCATGTTTAAACTTTATAGCACTTTAAATTTTTTGTTTGACGCTGCTTTTAATAAGCTTGTAATCACTGTATGGTCTTATTGATTTACATAAACAGGTGCACCGGTTTAGGGAGGCGGAGTGGGCGTGGCCATTAAATGTTGTATCAATATCTTAGTTAAGAGATACCAGTAACATAATTTCAAAATTTGGAGACTAGCTTACCAATTTCTAGGTTTCTAGGGCCGAAGTTCCTTAAAAAAAATGTATATTCTTTAAGCTAATATGCATTGTCCATGTCCAAGTTTTGATTTATAGATATATTTCAAGTAAATACGTTTAATGCCTACTTTATTTAATTTTTAGGTGAACAAAAGTCTGCATTGCAGCTGGCTATAAGCTATCATTTACCAAAAGTAGTAGATGCCTTATGCATAAAGGGAGTGGATCTGAGTACCTTGGATAACACCACAGATCCGCCATTATGGGCAGCACTGGAATTGGGATTTGAGGATGTGGCGCAGATTCTCGTACGACATGGCATTGACACCGATTGCTGGAGCGATGGGCCTGATGGCTGCCAACAAACTTTGTTGCATCGTGCAATTGATGAAAACAATGAGGCCATAGCAATGTTTCTTGTTCGCAACCAATGCGATTTAGACTCACCGCGTCAACCCGGCCCGAAAGGATCGGGTGGAGAAGAAGCACGTGATAAAGCCTCGCCCTTACATCTCTGTTGCCAATGGAATCTAACAAAGGTCGTTCAAGCACTTATTGATCATGGTGCTAATGTAAACGCTGTAGATGTTGATAACAAAACAGCTGCACATATCGCTATTGAGAACCAACATGAGGACATAATCAACATTCTTCTTTGCCACCCTGGCATTGACCTAAAGTTGAGAGACAAATCCGGCCTTACACCCTTTGCCACTGCTTTGGCCATTCGTAATCACAAAGCTGCACAGCGCATACTCGAGAGACTTCCAAATGCGGCTGAGATAATGGATCAACGTGGTCGTAACTTTCTTCATGTGGCCATCCTAAAAGACGACTTGGAAAGTGTTCTGTTTTTATTGGCTATACAAGTTGATGTTAATTCGCGAGTACACGACGCATATCAATCGACTTCACTCCATTTGGCAGCCGCATCGAAAAATGAAATGATCATACGAAACTTAATTTTAGCAGGCGCCCGGGTTAACGAACGAGACTCTGTGCAGAAAATGCCACTGCATATAGCAATTGAACGTGGAAACCTTTCGGCAGTTTCAGCATTAATTCAAAATAATGCCGATTATGACGCAACAGATGCTGATGGAAACAACGCGTTACATCTTGCAGTACATAGTGGCCAGCTTGCGATTGTACGAGAGCTACTAACCGAATCGCGGGTAAACGCTGAGGCAACCAATGTCAAAGGTCGAAATCCGTTGCATGAGTTATGTCGGATTGGGGAAGACAACTCGGGAGCAGCCATTTGCGAGCTATTCCTTGAGTGTATGCCAAAGTATCCAATTAATGTGCCTGACATGGATGGAAACACACCATTGCTACTTTCATACATGAGAGGTCAGGCTCCACTTTGCAAGGTGCTCGTAAAAGTTGGTGCTTGTCTTGGCGCTCAAAACCGTGAAGGCATTAGTATTTTCAATTACAAACTTGCTACAGATCAATTGCTAAGCAAACTATTGGACCAATTGCCACAGGAGTCGCCGTGGGCGGAATCAGAGTTGTGCCAAGAGTGTGGCTTAAAGTTTTCTCTTACTATAAGGAGGCACCACTGGTAAATAAAAAGCAAAATATATCTTATTTAGAAAGTAATTAATCCACCCTAAACCGATTTTTTTTTTCTTTTTTTTTAATTGAATGCTCAACTAAATTCGAAACCGTATCCGATATATATACATTTTTTTAAGAATCTGAAGACGGAACATTTGAAGTTGTTACTTATTTCACATCCAGAATTCCATCCCGTGTAGCATAATGAGTGTGTTTCCCCTTACCATTTGCTTTTACATTACCGGGATTTATACTTTGACGGTCTGAAATCAGGTTAATTTGGAAGACAAGGCTTGTGCTTCCAGCTTTTCGTCGCTTTATCAGACCGATGCCTTTTTGCGCAGGAATCATATTGCCTCATCCATTCTCTTCACATAGAGGTCGCTTCTTTGAACGACTTATTTTCAGGCTTCGCAACCTTAGTTTTTGATGACATTAGGTAAGTGGGTAGGTCATATTTGGCCAGTTGTCATGCCGTGTGGATAGAGATTTAAACATAGAGTTTAATAGAATAAGGAAAAGGAGGGAGGACGGACTATTACTGAACTAGACAAACAATAAACAACCATGCCTGCAGCGGGATTCGAATCCGCGACTGATATTTTATGTATTTTGTTTTGACTGCTGCTTGAACCTGGGAAAGCCACCGTTTCGTCTACGGATTTGCTCGATGGACATCGCGGTGGATTCACATTTCGCATTCCAGATTGCCTGCGAAGCTAACCTGTTGCAGACCCATCACAACACATGCTGAAATGTGACCGATGAAGACACGCAGTGATGGTTTGTAGCCATCGTATCCACTGGTGGAAGCCGCTTCGCTCTTCACTGAGGCTTTGTCTGACATATTGGCTCCTTGCTGCTTTGGTGTCTCTCAATCAATTAAAACTCTGTTATTCAATGTATATGTTCAGAAATCAAAGACACATATCCAAGGGTCTTCTTGCCATTTATTTCTCTTTGAATAAGGTGGCTTTAATTTTAATCACAATCTTCGTTGGCCATTGTGACCTTGTCTGTAGGCTTCTACATATTAATATTTCTTTCATAATTAAATGTAGGACTATACTACAAATAAATCGCACTTTCTTTGATTGTCATGAATTCTATATCTCTTATGAGCCCTTAAAATGCCGAATAAACATTCAAAGTTCATTTTGCGTTCTTTGTGAAAACCTAGTGTCAAAGTGTAGTCGCAAGATCTCTCTTCTTAATTAAATCTTACGTTTTCTCTGATCAAGGTTTTCTAGACAGATGAAAGAATCATTTCTCACCACATATGAGATTTTTTTTCGTTTCTTGTCAGTTAGTTATTCTTTAAAATATTTTTTTTTTTAAATCTTAGTTATAAATTCTTTATGAAATCTTTGTTAAATATTTAATACCGAGACTATAACATTTTTTAAAATCGTTTTATTTTTATTAATCAAAATTATAGCTTTCATAAATGTGGTTGTGCAGCACTGTTTATTTTATTTTCAAATAAATTAACTTGTATTTATTTCATTTCAGCCGACATTGTGGGCGAGTTCTGTGCTCTAAGTGTTCCAATAACGATGTACCCATTCTTAAATTTGGCATAAATAAGCCTGTACGAGTTTGCAACGTATGCTTTGATGTTCTTCAAGGAGGAAGCTGAAACGGTTATCTTTAAAACACTTGCTTTTAGAATTATTATTTGGAAGCATTTAGTAGGTACATGAATTTTATCATATAGCAGAATACACACAAAATCAGAAATTTTAGGGTATAACTACCTTAAAAGTTGGCGCTCAAAAATGGTAATAATTAATAACAGTTTATTAATTATATATATTTATTAATACATATGAGAGTAAGCCTTTCATACTTACATATATTTTAATTCTATATTTAATATGCAAATATTTTTGATCTTAAAACAAATTTTAATGTTTTTCAGATTTGGGAATAACTAACAATACCGAACTATGGCCATTACACGCATATTTATATATATATACATTATAAATATATTGGAAAACAATGCTATGTATATTCGAAAACAATACTAAATATAATCGAAAACAATACTAAATATTAATTCGAAATCAATTTAAAAAGACAGTTTAATTTTGTGTAATAACATTTGTTTATGTTATCAGTGTATAACAAATTTAACATTTTATAGCGCAAATTTCTAAGCATATGTAAATTAAAGCAACAAAAATGCAAACAAAAAAAAACACATTAAGGTACACTGAAATTCACTGTTTTGCCATTGTCGTTCAGGCTGGATCAAGCCCATATATTAAAGACAAAGGCAAATTCGCACCAGCGGTGATTCCCAATTATTTTACGCATTATGATTGTAAACTTACCTTGAATAGATTAACAATATCGAATTTACCTTGATAAAATACGATATGCATTTTTTTTCTTTCTACTAGTTGTATTCATTCCTTTTATAACGATCTCTTTTAATAATAATAATTTTGAAATGCAGTGCAAACTACAGAAGCATCTACAAAATATAAAAACATGTAGTAGGATGCTACGTAGACTTCCCGTTGAGAACGATAATACACCATAATACATTTTAGAGGGTTTTCCGGCAATAGCAGTCTGAGTTTCTCTCAGCTAGTGCTGAAATAGAGAAATTGACTTTGTCTCGATTGGCAGGGAGACTAAAGAACATCAATTAAAAGACTTCCGTATTAAGTCCGATCCGATCTACTTTGCAAATTTTGGACATTTTCCGCAACAAGCCACAAATTTGATGGTCTGAAAATGGTTTGCTTTTAGTATGACAACTGCAAAAACAACGTTAAATCAAATACTTAAAAACTTCAACAGTTTTACTCAAGGGTTATGAACAATAATAAATATTTTTCTACATTATATTGTCGTCTACTTGAGCTTCGAAAAGAGGCTATGAGCTACGCAGTGATCCAACTCAGCGACATAGTCGAACAGTTCCTCCATGCAGTTCTCAGTTGTTTTCGAACGTCCATTAACACGGTCGTTGCATTCTTGATATTTATTGTACAAGGATTCAATATTTCCTTTAGTCTGGCACTTATCCTATACATATAAAAAAAAAATACAAATATATTTATTATACAATAGAAACACATTACGGAAATGCTAAGTTCTTACCCTAAGAGCTGTTTGGGGATCAACCAGATCTGCTTCTTCCTCATCAGCCGTAACCACGGGAAGTCCGAAAAATTTCCAAAAGGCCATTTTAGATGCTGCAAACTAACTAATAATTAGAATTATGGATACTAATATATTTCCATATAAATATATAATAATTGAATGTAGGCAAAAAAAAAACGTGACAATGGATATTTTATTGATCCGCATGAATTCAAATGTATTATTAAAATACAATTGAAGAGCCATAAGCAAAATCATGTTGATTAGAAATATTAACATAAATTATACGAACACTTACTTTTTATAAGATGTTAACACAGCCCGAAACAAGTTAAAACCTTTTGTGCATCAGTTGTGATGCAATCAATATGGATATTTTATTTATGGTGCTGCCAGATCGACCAAATTTTATTCATATGTTTATATGTTGAACTAATATTTTTCTAAAAGCATCGAGTCGTACATCTAAAATAGCACCAAATATAATTATAAATTGAAAATAATATTCAAGATACATGGTAGTAAAAAAAAACCAAAGAAAATACTGATTTGAAAAATAATCGATACAATTGTTTTCAGATATCGATAACATTGATTTTACATCCCTTCGAGGCCTCGTTTTTTCTGTGTATTTTTTGTTCGACTGTGTTTTAATACTTCATATGTTGTTATATATCGCAAATTTTGTACTTCGCGAATGGCATAACTGCAATGCTGCCCTGATAGCGCTGACTTTAGCGTCATAAAAACTAGTGAAGTCACGTCCAGTCGAGGGAAAGATACCTTCAAAATTTTAGTTCCCCTGTTAATACACCAGGATAGAGTGGGCCCGCCGACGTAGCGGTAGTCGACAGATACAACAAATGTAAGAACAAAAGTTCTTATTCTTTTTTCAATTTCATTTTTGTGGTTGAAATGTGATTATAAACATCGCAATCCAACGTCCTTTTCTTATTTATTTATTTAAGATTTCTTAAACGTGGACAATTGCTCTTCTATGGATACAAGCAATAACTACCACTCAATTAATGGCGGAGAATCATCAGCGGAACATGCATATAGTACGATGCAGGGCTATCGTGATGGCGCTACATTCAATTCGTTATCAAGTCAAACGAGGATGCATAAAAATTTTAAATTGTTAGCGGATCCGCAACTATTAAAATGTGGCACCAAGCTTTATCGATATGACGGTGTTGTGCCTGGCGACCCCACTTATCCCACAGTCACACCTCGCGACCCACGAAATCCACTCATTCGAATTCGAGCCAAACCTGTTGAACCGTTATTACTGGTTATTCCAAGGTAAGACGCAATTTCAGTAGTGATATGTTTTTTTTAAAGAATTTTAAGTAATGTATACTTTTGCTTTGAGCACAGGTTTGTCATCGATTCAGATTACGTAGGCCAGCCACCGGCTATTGAAGTAACGGTAGTCAATCTTAACGACAACATCGACCGGCAATTTCTTTCTAGCCTTGTGGATAAATGCGGGCCGACTGATGAGATAAACATATATCATCACCCAACGACAAACAAGCATCTGGGAATTGCGCGTATCGTATTTGAAAGCACTAGAGGAGCACGCCAGTTTATTGAGAAGTATAACCAGAAATCGGTAATGGGAAAGGTAAGTTATGTGTTGGTGCTACAAGCAATGCGACAATGTCGACCTTAATTTGTTTTTCTAATCAAATTAAAAGTAAAAGATCTGTATAGCTTAATTTTTTTAAATTCGTTAGTATTGCTCTGTTCGAAAATATTTGCCATTGTGACCGAATTTGAATGTGTAAACCCTTTAAACTAAACCATATAAACTTTTTTTATTCAACAGATTTTGAACGTATTCTGTGATCCTTTTGGTGCCGTTTTAAAAAAAACTATAGACAATCTAACAAATCCCACTGTACCAAGACCTGTTATTGGCACCATACAACAATCGACTACTCTAATATCGGCAAAGGAACATTTCAATGATTGCTCTGAAAAGGAAGACCTAAATTTGGTATCAAGCAGTAGTCATAATTCGTTTCATAAGAGCACTGTGTTTGGAGAACTAGATGGTGATCGTCACAGAGAACGGGAGCGAGATCGATTCATTAAAGATCGTGTACGACACTCCGTTGAGCGAGGTTATGATAGGGAGCGTGGACCACGTAATAAATATACCAGCTTGCGTCACATTCGTCATTATTATTCTCTAGGATCACGAGAAAAGAGTCCGGAATCAAGCAGGGATCGGTTATATAATTCACGAGACAGAGATCGAGAACGAGACCGAGACGTTAGGTCGTATGACTATTCACGTGCAAAAGGCCGAGATAAATATGGAGAGCGCAATAGATCAAGAGATCATTCTAGGGATCGGGTAAGAGAGAGAAGAGATTGTCGAATTAGTTCATCTAAAGAACGGGATTACCGAGAACGAGATCGGGATCGATCTATTGAAAGTGATCGCAATGATCGTATTAGTGCTAAACATGATAAACGGTATTTAAGTAATGAATGCCCCAAAGATGAAAATGGGGCCTCGTCAGCGTTTAAAAACCAACAATATTATTCTGGCATTCCCGTCTCTAATTTAATACCGTCTGATAATTATGGATATAGTCATTATGGCTACACTATTGATGAAAGTATTCATTCATGGTCTAGCACCTATAGGAGATGGCCGGCGGCACCGCAACCAGATTCACAGCCTGCTCCGCCACCACCTCCACCCATGGAAGAGGAAGAAAATTGGGACGACCCGCAACCTCCGCCATTGAATTCTCATCCAAATGACAATTCGCCTGCAGCTGATTTGCTCGCTTGCATAAAGCTAACGCTATCACCGAAGCGATCAAAGTCAAATAAATCTAATAATCTTCTTGAGACTGTTGCCGAGTCGGAAGTTAGCACAGAGAATGTTGATTTAGATACACGCATTGCTTTGATATTCAAAGGAAAGACGTTTGGAAATGCCCCACCATTTCTACAAATGGATAGTAGTGATTCTGAAACAGATAAGGCCAAGGGCGATGGAAACAATGAAACGGTTGAACTGCATGGTGATTCAAATAGTCCCAATAACAAAAAAACAACAGAGAAAAATGTAGCCTTGCAGCAGCACGGTGCCAGTGATATATCTAGTGATGACGACATTTTAATTAAAAAGGAAACGGTTAAGCAACCAGTTGAGAAGCTTGAATCAATTGACAACAATGATGACAACATGTCTTTGTCCAGTTTATCCTCACATGAAGAAATGACTAAAGTCTCAAGCCAAGCAACGAAAATGATGTTTTCTGCATACACGGATCCGCATGTTTCTCAACAAAGCAATTATTATTATCATCATTCAGCCTGTGGCTATGGACACTACCCGTCAGCCATGGGCGCTAGTTCCGAATTTACTGGGAAATATTTCTCGAATCCTGCATATATGCAATCTTCATACCTACCTGGAGTGGTTTCTACTGATGGATTCAATTTAGATCCGTATGTGCAGGCATATGGCTATCAGCATGCGCACGCAGATCAAAATGACGAAATGAAACAAAATGTAAAAAAGGTTATGAACTTTATAGTTGAGGAGCTGAAGCAGATCCTCAAACGGGATGTTAATAAGCGTATGATTGAAATGACGGCTTTTAAAAATTTTGAGGTTTGGTGGGACGAACAATCGGCGAAATCTCGCTTAAAACCGTTGTTGTCAGTTGTCGATTCGGCTGCAGTGAGTAACCACTCATTAGATAAACATGCAAGCCAAGAGAAGCCTCCTGACATTAACCATTTGATCAACACGCAAAGAGAGATGTCAGATTTCCAATCATTTACCAGTATCGGTATACGAGCAGCAATGCCAAAATTGCCATCATTTCGACGTGTACCAAAACATCCTAGTCCCATTCCGGATAAGTCGGAGAGAGATCTTAGCGATCAAGAAGAAATGGTACAGCGTTCCGATTCAGACAAAGATGATTCAAATATGGACAGTTCCGATGCTCAAAAGTTTAACATAAAACGGCGCTCATTGCAAAGGGATGTTGGCAAGATGCGACTGACGTCGAGCAATTTGCGTAGAAAAAGAGAAGGAAGTGCTTCAAGTTTTTTTTCGTCATCAACATCGTCGTCATCCAATAGTGATGGTGAAAATGATGCTGAAGAAATGGGCAATCGAGCTGAAAACGAAAGGAGTAGCGACGATGAAACCTTTGACGAAGACATCCCATCAAGTAATGCGAATGAAAGGGACAAGTTATCCAAAAGGCATCGACGTGCCTTAAAAGCTGCAGAGGGGGGCCAAATACGTAACGCATATTCAGACTCTGAGGAAGATAATCATTCGATAAACCGAATATCAGCAACTAAGAAAGGTCGTACGAAAAAAATTGACATATACTCTGATACTGATGATGATGATGATGACGATATTGATACTGACCGAAAGGATAGGTCAAAACGGTTTACTGCATCGAAAACTAATATTATGTCATCCATACCATCCGATCTTGAAGATATTAGTAAAGATAGTTGCTTCGGTATTGAAGAAGCTGGCATTGCGTCTAAATTTGTATCCGAAATAAAGACTGATGCGAAAGAGGAAACAGAATTCCGCCGATCGCCTACACCTGTCCCACCACCGGATTACAACGAGGAACCGGTTCAGAAGTCCGACGGTCCGAGTACAGCAAAACCGCATTTTGAATATGATCGTATTTATAGTGATTCTGATGAAGAACGTGAATATCAGGAGAAACGGCGTAGAAACACAGAGTATATGGCTCAAATAGAGCGAGAATTTTTAGAAGAGCAGCAGAAAAATTCTGATCAGACAGATAATACATTAAAGATAGATCTAAAAGTAGATATTAATAAAGTATCAAGCTTTGAAATGCCTGAAACACCTGATATTACAAAAGTTCCTCCAACACCAGGCGCAAAATTAATATTTGAGGACTTAACATTGTACAAGAAAGATGTTTGCAAAGAAGAAAGTAAACATTTTGTGTGCACTGTAAAGCCTGAAATTGGTGTAAAATGTGAAGATATTCCGGTTCTGAAAAAGGGTACCTATGAAACACAAATTTGTAACGGAAAACAATCACCTACCTCCTCAGACAGTGGGTCAAGTCAAGCATCCCAAGCTAGTCAAGTGGCTTTAGAACATTGCTATTCCTTGCCACCGCACGCACAAGCTGAATTTTCCGCCGGTGCTTCATCGGATCGGTTCGATTCGAATAACAAAAAAGAGTCGGATGGCACGCAAGTTGCAAGGCCAGGTCCAGGACGACCTCGCAAAGATTCTGTTCGTGCTCAAAAGAAAAAGAAGGAATTAACTGGCCGACAGACTAATAAGAAAACTAAAATTGAATCACTGAAGGACACGCACTCCGAGCTAATTCGACAAACTTCCAACTTTATTCCGTGCGAAATTTTTAATACCCGTGATCAAAATGAGGAAATGGTCATTTTATACACTTTCCTTACAAAAGGCATTGATTTGGAGGATATCAAGTACATTAAGACCAGCTATATTGAGCATTTACAAAAGGAGCCATATGCGTAAGCTACGAAGACTATAGAAATTTTGACAATTATTAAGTAATTATTTTGGTTTTCAATTTCAGTATGTTTTTAAACAATACTCATTGGGTTAATCATTGCACCACAGACAGAGCATTTTGGCCCTCTCCTCCCAAAAAGCGGCGGAAGGATGACGAACTGATGCGTCATAAAACTGGATGTGCACGTACTGAGGGATTCTACAAGTTGGATGTACGTGAAAAGGCTAAACACAAATATCATCATGCTAAGTCCAACACGTATGATGCTCAAAATGAAGATAGATGCGATGAGCCAACAGCACTGACGAACCATCACCACAACAAGCTAATATCAAAAATGCAAGGCATTTCTCGCGAAGCTCGCTCAAATCAGCGACGTCTTTTGACGGCTTTCGGTTCAATGGGCGAGTCTGAGCTTTTAAAATTCAATCAGCTCAAATTCCGTAAAAAACAGCTTAAATTTGCCAAGTCAGCAATCCATGATTGGGGGTTGTTTGCCATGGAACCAATAGCGGCGGATGAAATGGTTATTGAATATGTTGGACAAATGATTCGACCAGTTGTCGCTGATTTAAGAGAGACAAAATATGAGGCAATTGGCATTGGCAGTTCATATTTATTTCGAATTGATATGGAAACTATAATCGACGCGACAAAATGTGGCAATTTGGCAAGATTTATAAATCACAGCTGTAATGTAAGTATTACGTACGTTAAAAATTGATACAATTGTTTATTTCATGTTTTTTTGATTGCAGCCAAACTGTTATGCCAAAGTCATTACCATAGAATCAGAAAAAAAAATTGTTATATATTCAAAACAACCCATTGGAATTAATGAAGAAATAACTTATGACTACAAATTTCCTTTAGAAGAGGAAAAAATACCATGTCTTTGTGGAGCTCAAGGGTGTAGGGGAACGCTTAACTAAAGCAGATAAACTTCGTCTTTAGAATATGATACAAAATTACTGAACATAAATGTTAATTATTGGTTTGAGTTATAAGGAATACTAATTTATATAGGAAGCTCATAATATTATTTTATAAATGCAGTTACATTTAAATAGAAATTGATTTTTAACTTAAGTAACTTAAAACATTGGCTTGTCCGTTAATTTTAAATCAAAAAATAGATTTTCAGTTTATAAGATAATCTTACGTAACGTTTTGTTTAATAAAGGTAAAATTTAATATGATAGGTACATGCACATAATTGGCATGCCACACCAGGGATTTATGTTTATTGTAAATTACCGCTAAATAATAAAATATACAAGGAAATATTTGTATCGCAGTGCGAATATCGTAACTAAAAACTACAAACCGATTTTCTTAACCAGATACGGCATATATTTAGGTTATCCGATTTTAATGCATTCTTTTAATAGCAACAGTTCTGGCTTGTAAATATATATATATATTTATATATATACATATATATCTCTATTAACGAATGCATAAAGTGTATTAAAGTAGAATATTAATAACCTGTATAAAGTTTAATATCACAAAAGCATGTGTAAGGTTTTCCTATTTGTATTAAATACATTATTTAAAACTATATGCAAATAATTGTTATTTTAACATTGTAATTTTTTAATTGAGATCGATTTCGTTATGGGCAAATCCGCCTCGCAAAAAAAATATCATTACAGAAATAGTATTAAAACCGAAAAAATGCATTACTTCTAAAACTCATTTTTAAGAGGCTAGGGTAACATTACCTGACATTTCATTATACACACATTACAGAGGAACACACCAATGAATATCAGTTTGCATATTTAAAAACAACTTTGCATCGGAATTGCGATACAAATCGAAAGAGATGTCTCCGACTCATATGTATGGTGTATTTATTATTGGAAACCATCAATGGTCCAGTTGATATGGCCATGTACTTCTGTCAATTTCAATCCGAAGTAATCTCTTAGCGAAAAGGCTATTTTAATGAAAGCTACTAAATAAACATAAATGCAGTTAGCATCAGATATCGGAATCAGGCAGATTGTCGCTCACATCAATCAGTCGCGGGCTCGAATACTGCTGCAGGCATGGTTGTTTGTGGTTTGTGCCTAGTCCAGTAGTAGTCCGTTCTGCCGCCTTTTATTTCTTCTATTAACCTTTCTGTCTAAATCTATCCACTCGGCACCACAACGGGCCAAATATGGCCTGCTGTTTGTCGACCTTCGGTAGACAACCTTACAACCTACCTACCTATTATTGTTAAGCGTACAATATGCAGTCGGCCTCAGCTGCAATTTACTTGTTATACTGACCCAATAAGGTATAGCTTGGCTATATCGACGCCACCCTTGGTCCTGATCAGGAACAAACTTATTTGGGTATGAGTCTCCTCAATGCCTTACACAATTCATAGCAAAGTGAGAATATTCAATGGGTAAATAAATATATATTAATTGGTCTTTTAAAGTACCTGCCCACTGCCAACTTCAGAAGTGAAATAGTACTGGCATACTAAAAATAACATACAATACAATGCACATAATCAGTATTTTCTTCAATATTTATCAATTGTGTTGGATGAGATTTTTTGCAATTATTATTCTTACAAAGTTTATTTTGGTTAAAGTAAGAAAATTTATGTCTTCAAAAACAAATGTAACTAATTGAGCTTTGCTTACACAATCAAATGCATAATTATACTAATTAAAAATTTTCTAGCATAGAAAACCAGAACACAGACACAATTGTTAAGATGTAAGGTTAGCGATTTACTGCAAACTAGTTTTTAATGTTATTTGCATATCGAGTTGTGCTTGAGCTATGTCTCCCAGAGCAAGTTGGATTTTTTCTAGCAGAAGTTCACCTTTTTGAACGACGTGTTCAAGTTGCTCTGCAGTTTCCTGGTTTTCAATCTCTAGCCGCTTAAGGCTAGAATTTTGAAGTTCAATAGAACTCTCTTCGTTGGGCAATGACTCAATTAATGTATCGATATCCTTAGCACATCGTGCTATTAGTTGTGCAAAAAGCTGCGCATAATCCTCTTGTGGCGGGTTTTGTATGGGTGTCTGTGAGCCTGTCCTGTCAAAATTTGCAAACTTACTGGGGTAGGAGGTTTGCTGGATTACACCAATTGCATTGCAGAAGTGCTCGGCTTGCTAAAACAAACAATAGGACATTTTGCTAACAAACCAAATGTAAAACTTGATTCTATACTTCCATACTTGATTGACTGTGTCCTGAAGCTGTGTTAGCCTGTCTGCCATGGTTGTACAAGTTATCTTTTCTAAAATTTTAATATCTTCCAAGTTTTGATTGCAGTGCTGGGCGAAACATCGGTGCAACATCAATATATCGATAGTTTCACCATGTTTTCCAGCACTACTTTGCTGAGTTTATTTATTCGGGATGCCAGCTACGATGTTTATTGATCGATTTAATTGATATTTTTATTTGTATATGCAGGCAGGATTTTGCGATATATGTATCTGCATTTATTCAACGCCAATCCTTTTCAAAATACAATTATTATTAGTTTTATTAAACTAAATTTCAAGCTATTCTCTTGGCCGTTGGCTTAACTTTGAATTGTTTTTATACTATGATACGGAACGTATAATAGTATATTGGATTAGTGCAATGTCCGTCATGCTGTCTGTCCTTCTGTATGAACGTAAGTTTCTTCGACACCCTTAGAGATAGAGACTTGACACATACAGTGTCTACCAGCCGGCTTGCAGCAGTTTCAAGCAACAAATTTAAAGTGCTATAAAGTTTAAACAAGGCAACAAATTCGAAATGTTTAAGTGCCAACTTTAGTTATTATTAAAATATTAAATAATTAATTAAAATTTGTAAA
Organism: Drosophila infuscata; assembly: GCA_035042205.1. Classification (NCBI taxonomy): domain Eukaryota; kingdom Metazoa; phylum Arthropoda; class Insecta; order Diptera; family Drosophilidae; genus Drosophila; species Drosophila infuscata. The sequence continues at coordinate 64,561 of JAWNLR010000733.1, read as the reverse complement.
AAACTGAAAACATCCAAAATACATATCGAAACTTAGTTCGAGCAGTCTTAAAAAAAAGTTATATAAGGATGTTAATACTTAGTATGAATTCGTTTAGCCTTAGCAATTTCCCTTAACCTATTATTCATGGAAGATACCAGCTTCCGGGTAGTTTTTGGCTGATCTTGCTCCCCTCACCAAGTAGATAATTTTTGAAATCCTGTTTGCTGGATAAGTTGTGATTTCGTATATTATTTTCCTGCAGAGCCCACAAATTTATAATAACATTTAAATCTGGAGACTGGGCCGGTGGAATTATCATGTCGGGGCAGTTCGATCTAAGCCAGGACTGTACTATTCCGGACTTATGCTTGAGGTCGCTGTCCTTGTAGATCCGGAAAGTACGCTGGATTCCTAACTTCTCGGCACTTTGGAGTAAATTTTCCTTTTCTATATCAAAGTACACATACTTGTCCATTGTTGTTTCAATTATAACGAAAATTCCGACACCGGCTGCCGAGAGAGATGCCCATACCATGACACTTTCTACGCTATGCTTGACTGTTGCCTTTAAGTGTTTGGGATTCAGCTCAGTATTGGGTTGTCGCCACACATAATCCCGTCCGTCGGGGCCAAAAATTTTGAATTTGTACTCATATTCAAATATGTGTGTGTGCCAGAGCTCCAAATCCTTGTCCAAGTGGATTTTGCGAACGTCATTGTAGACCCTCTTTTTTTTGCTTTTATAAATTGCGTTTTCCGTGGTACTCGGGCCTTAAAGTCATAGTTGCGCATAACCTGGAGCACTGTTTCCACACAGCAATTTTTCCCCATGTCATCCTAACCCTGTTGAGTCAATTTTAGTGCCGATAGCTTAGGATTTCCCCTTATTTTCTTGATGATCCTCGGCTCGTCCTGCTCGGTGAAAATGTTGTTTGGTGCCATTCCGCCGTTGCCCTCTATCCGATTTTCGTAGACGAAACTCCAAATGATGTAGAATACAATTGAGGTGTCTTGATTGACCATTTTAGCTTTTTGGCGATATGAATATCCGATTTTTAAGTGTTCCAGGATGATTTTCCGTTGATCAATGGTAGTCCGTTCGCACAAAGTCCTTGTTAGCTGGTAGCACCCGAGATGCAGGATATTACTAAACTGAATACAAAGTATTTGTCCGTTAAAACCGAATATATTCAACCTTAAAAAAAATGGATTTTATGGCAACTAGTATTCCATAATGTAACTTGTCGAAATAATCTTCGACCATAAATAGAGGTAGTTTTTTACATAACCCGAATCTGCTTGAAATAAGCTTCGAGACACTGTATGTGGCCTTATCGATTTGAGAATATCGATTTTGTCGATTTTCTAGCTATCTAGTGGACAAAGGACGCTTACCTTGACACTTTATCTTTTGAGGGTAATTTCAAGTATATGTACAGTGTCTACCAGCCGGCTTGGAGCATTGTCAAGCTAAAATTTTAATTGACATAAACTCATTATTCATTATTTTTCAAAAACTCCAAAGACCAATGGCAGGTACATTTATTAACCACCGAAATGAATATATGCCCCTAATAAACTGGGATTTCCCCACCCGCTAGGTCGGGTTTTGTAAAAAAGTACCTCAATCTATGGTCAAAGCTCTTTTGGAACAGTTACATTATGGACACGTGGGCGTCATAAAACGGATTTTTTCATCAGGTTGAATATTTTTGATTTTAATAGACAAATGCTCCATAGTCAGTTTAGTTTTTTCCTGCATTTGGGGTGCAACAAGCCAACAAGGACCGTGGGCAAACTGACTACCATTGAGCAAAAGAAACTCATCCTGGGACACTTAAAAAACGCATATTCATATCGCCAAATAGCTTAAATGGTCAATCTAAACACCTCAACTATTTTCTACATCACTTGGAGTTTCGTCGACGAAAATCGTACAAAGGAAAAGGGCGGATTGGCACCAAATACGATTTTCACCGAGCAGGACGAGCCGAGCATCATCAAGAAAATAAGGGGAAATCTTAAGCCATCGGCTCTAAAACTGACATAATAAGCGCAGGATAATATAAGGGCAAAGTTCAGTGTGAAAACTGTGCTCCAGGTTTTGTGCAACTATGACTTTAACCACAGAAAAAGCAATTTAAAAGCGCAAAAAATAGCGGGTCTAGGATGACGTTCGCTAAAATCCACTTGGGCAAGAATTTTGAGTTCTGAAACACAGTCATATTTGAATATGAGTACAAATTTAACATATTTGGCCCGGACAGACGGAATTGTCTGTGGCGACAGTCCAATACTGAGCTGAAACCCAAACACTTAAAGGCAACAGTCAAGCACGGCGGTGAAAGTGTCATGGTATTGGCATCTATCTCGGCAGCCGGTGTCGGAAATTTGGTGATTATTGAAACAACAATGGACAAGAATGTGTACTTTGATATACTAAAAGAAAGTGTACTCCAAAGTGCCGAGAAACTAGGAATCCGACGTACTTTCCGGATCTACCAGGACAACGACCCCAAGCATAAGTCCGGAATAGTACTGTCCTGGCTTATCTGGAACTGCCACGTGATAATTCCACCGCCCACGTCTCCAAATTTAAATGTTATTGAAAATTTGTGGGCTCTGCTGGAAAATAACATCCAGAATCACAACATAGTGGAGCAAGATCAGCCCAGAAACTACCTGGAAGCCGGTATCTTTCATGAATAATAGATTAAACAACATTGTTAAAGCTAAAGGATTTCATACTAAGTATTAACATCGTCATTTAAGCTTTTATACGCCAAATATTTAACTTTTTTAAGACTGTTTCAAATAAACATTGACCTGTATTTTGGATATGTTTTCAGTTTTTGACTAATTTTAATTTATTAATTAATATTTTAATAAAAACTAACGTTTTTTTCACATGTGATATAACATTAAACAAATTGGCATTTAAACATTTTGAATTTGTTTCCTAGATTAAACTTTATAGCACTTTAAAATTTTTTGCTTGACATTGCACCAAACTAGCTTTGAGACACTGAATATATAGATATTTATGAAAATTAGGGATTGTAAGATTATGCGGTTTTTTGTTATATGTTAGAATGTGCATGGCCGAGAAGAGGTAGCTGATAAACAACACAACATACCAGAAGTGAAATCGAGTTGCCCAGTGAACTGAAGTCGGCTATTAATGTAGATACAGCCCAAGCGCATGAGACTTACAAAGCAGGTGATGTCTGCGTTTAACGAGTCAATGGAGGCTAACATGTTAAGTTTCATGGACGAAATAAACGAAGTGATCACATCCCTGAAAGGGGAAAAAGGGATAAGTGATTCGAGTTCATAGGAAGCGAGAGAGACGCGAAATAATCGTCCACCTGCACCTACTTTACTATTCGTAGATAATCGGGCGCTGGAATTTGACCAAAGAATGCAAGCCGAGCAACAATATTTTCCTGTGTCGGGGTGGATGCAATAAGCAGATAATGACAGACACTACCAAAGAAACCGAACGAGTATCGAGGAGACGAGGCAGGAGATTTTTCACATCCCAAGGTTGGGCCTGATCTTCCTGAATGTCGGTTCTGAGTTCATCTTCCGCTATGATTTAATCAAAGTGATTAAAATGAATGTCAGAGCTCAGCTTTCAAGGATCATATACCCGATGCCTATAGCAAACCTCGAGAAACTACGTGAGGAGTGCCAAAAAAGGATGCTTTTAAGCATGGAGTCGAACGTCAGCTAGCCAAGACTATGTTCAGTCCCGAGGACAACCGATGGTACACGAGATAGATGCGACCGAACATGATCCACGGAGCGAAGCACCGGAAACACCACATGCCACATATGGACCGAAGGAGCCGTGAGATCGAATTAACCTAAATGTGGACACTCTGGCGTAGTGTTGCCCAAATCTCTCAAGTGTCGACAGGGAAACACGGGTCGGAGCACGATGCAAGCGGAGGAGTCGTGTTCTAATCCGGCCAAGTGCAGACAAATCCAATAGACGCTGCCTCCTTTCTTAATTCTAAGCCTATAAGTAAGGATAAAGAAATAATTAACATTATTGCAAAGGTGAATAAAATAAGCATTAGTATTAACTTACTAATAGCCAGATGGTCGCAACGAAAATCTGCAGAGCAGAGACAAGCGGAGTTTGCTCAAGCGAAAGATGAAGATGAAGGACAGTAGATGAGTGACAAATCGCGATACAAAGTTCAGTGAGCTCTATTAAAATTCCAACTACGAAAAGTGAGGCGAAACAGTTTGTGTGCAGCCATAAGATCGGCGATGCGCACGGATAGCAGGGCGTTTGCTTCAGTGAGTTTACTGGGATTAGATCTTCACAACGCTTGCTCGACAGTACAAACGGCTGGAGGATCTTCTCTCCACATCATGGGATAGATACGGACAGCCATGACCTATAATGGCATCACCAAAGATGTCGATCTTTTTGTGTGTCCCTCGTTAAGACAACCGCTGTACTTAGGCGTAGATTTTTGGCGCAGATTTAGATCGTTCGCTAAATTCGGTATAGGCAGGACATCACTGGTAAAAAATACGAAATTTGTCTTGTCAAGGACACGGTACCAGTGAAAGAACGCTTCTATCCAGTTTAAACAGCGGTACAGGAATTACATTTTGCTGAGGTTGACGAGATGTTACGGCTAGGTGAGCTTAGTGATAGTTCTTGGAGTAACAGAGTAACGCTTGTTCAAAAGCCAGGAAAAAACCGTCTCTGTCTGGATGCTCGCAAGCTGAATAAGGTGATAGAGTCGATCCTTAGCCGAGTAGAAAATACAGTTTTCATCAGCTGAAACATGTCTTTTGTCAGATTGAACTGGAGACAGAAAGCAGAACATATTCAGCGTTTATCATACCCGGGAGGTCACTGCATCAGCTCAAATCTATGCCGTTTGGTCTTTGCAATGCAGCTCAACGACTTTGCCGACTGATGGACAAGGTGATCCCACAAAAGCTCCGAAGTATTTGTTTATTTAGATGATCTGCTAGTGATTTCCCGAACATTTGAAGAGCATTGCCATCTATTATCCGAAGTAGGCGACTGTCTGGAAGCAGCAAATTTAACGATCAGAATAAAGAAATCTAAGTTCTGCTATAAATATTTTAAATACTTGGGATTTATAGTTGGTAATTGTGCACTAAGGACTGATCCAGAAAAGGTACAGGCAATTACGGAGATACCCAGTCCGAAAAGTGTACGTTAGCTTCGTCAGTTTTTAGATACCGCCGGATAGTATTGTCGTTTCAACTTTTCAGCCGAGTCATCACCATTGCCTGATTGCCTGAAAGGAAAAGGTCGTTTTACAATGACAGAGAACGCTCTGGAAACTTTCACTATGTTGAAAAAGCAAACACCAGTGGGCCGCTATTGATTCATCCCGACTTTAAGAAGCTATTTTTTTATGCAGTGCGATGCAAGTCATATAGGTATTGGAGCCGTCCTATTCCAGCTCGACGAGGAGAACGCAGAGCACCCAATTGCCTTATTTTCCGCGAAATTGCGAGAAGCCCGGAAAAAGTTCTAGAAAAAGAATGCAGGGCAGCAGTGAGATCAGTGGATAAATTCAGAGTCATGTGGAACTCATGCCGTTCACTATCATAACGGATCATGCAAGTCTTCAATGGTTAATGTCATTCAAAGCACTGGATGGTAGGCTAGCGAGATGGTCATTAACACTTCAGACGTATGACTTCCAGATCGAGCATAGAAAGCGTAGAGATAATGTCCTTCAAAGATCGGCATGTGCCCCGCCCACATCCGACGCCCCCACCCCCCGCCAATAAAAATTTTTAAATGGATATATCTTCCGCAGTTTTTGAGTAGTGAACGACAAATTTGGTAGGTATGTTACTGGTAGTCGCCTTTAAGAACCGATAATAAATTTGTGTTGCCACGCCCACACTTGCGCCCATAACCGGCAATGCCGATATTACGGAAAGCGTAAATCGATAACTCCGTATATCTCCGAAAATTTTTATATCAATTTTTGGACCACGCCCACAACTTCAGGAACTTCATTCCTTTAAATTTAAAATGCGCATATCTGCCGTAATTTGCAAGCTAGAGTCGCAAAATTTTGCAGGTATGTTACTGGTAACTCCCCCAAAGCTCAAGTAAAAAACTGGATGGCCACGCCCACTCCACCTACCTAAACCGATACACAATCACAATACAAATCGATAAGCCCATATATCTCACGCAATTTGAAAACTTTAGTCACAACATTTTAAAGGCATATTGCTAGTAACACCATTCATAAATGTGGAAAACAAATTTTGGACCACGCCCACTCCCACCCACAAAAAAAGATAAATGCCTGTATTTCTCGCAATTTAAGAGCTACAGTTACCGAACTAAGAAAGTATATTATTAAGAGCGAACTCCAAAATTTTTTGGACAACGCCTACTCCCGCCCCTAAAGTCCGGAATCTAAGAGTGAAAATAGCTTATACAATTTTTTGTGTCTGCTCTCCCGTGTAATTCTGCTCACCATCTTTGAAAGCCATGCTCACTTATATGCAAATCATATAAATATTTATTAGTAGAGAATTAACAGAATGTGTTCCCATTCAAAAAGTCAAACTTGGACAGTATTTCTTGACTGCACACAAATTATGGTATAATAGTATTTCGCTGTCGGTTACGTCCGACCGCAACGTTCTATCTTGTTTTTCATCTCGTGTAGAGATATGCGGCAGCTTGTTACGGATATCGAGTATGACGATATTGATTTTATTGCCGCTTGGCTATCAATATAAATATATTCAATTGAGTGCATCTCTTATGGCTATTTCTTCTCTATTCTCTCATTCTCTCAGTCTTATGGTTGTGAAAATTACCTGTCTAAGATGTCGTTTAGTGTCTTATTTGGTGTAGTGTGGAGAACACCTAAGATGCATTGTTCAGCCATGACCTGAACCTTGTTAAATTGTTTTATGTGGATTGCCTTTTAAGAGAAGGCCACCATACTATAACCCCATATACGAGGGTAGGTCTTATAATTAATAGGTAAATCCACCGGATAATATTAGCAAGATTTCCAACAAGTTAATAGAGTTGCTTCCTTAACCATTTTGTTGGGTATTGAGATTCTAGTGTAATTTCCTATCCAGTGTCAGCCCTAAGAAGTTGGCACTGTTACTGAAGGAATGGTTGGTGTTGTTTTGTCTCAAAAGCTTAACGCTTAGTCCGCAATTGTTTGCCCAAGATGATAGTATTTTTAATTTACTTGTCATTAGGTCACATAGAGTTTGGGGGTACTTTCCTCTAAAGATAACCTCATCATTATCCGCATATGCGACAATCTGGCAGTCTCCTCCCTCCATATCCCGCCGCAGTCTGTTGACCGTTTTGTTCCATAAGACGTACCTGGAGAGAGTTGACGATCCAAGTGTGGGCTTCACAATCCTTCAAGTGAGCTACTGATTGATCAGTCCCACTAAACCGGCGTCAACCTTTAGGTTCAGCAGGGCTCTAGTTATCGCACCCTTAATGTCTAGGAAAGCTATTAAGGTATATTCGCAGTATCCGTAGATCTGCATTTCTTGTAGGTATATTGGGACCCAGAAATGAGGTTTGGATCTATGGACTGGTGTTTGATGGCTTTTCAGCTTTGGGTATAAAAGTTATCTTTGATTGAAACCAAGCCGGAGGGATATGGCCAGTCTTGAGAACATTCTCGAAGATTTTGTAAAGCCAATTTATGGCTGTGACGCCCGCTTTTTGCAACTGGGCTGGTCAGATATTGTCAGGGCCTGGGGAATTAAACGGCTTAAAGCTGTACATTGTCCATTTTACGTTTTTTTTTTTGCTAAGAATAGGTTTCGTTTACTCTTCTTCTCTTCATATGGCATACAATTTTGAGTTAAAGGAAGCATGGAGCACCCTGGGAAATGGGTCCTTAAGAGGATCCAGTGAAGACTCACTGAAGTCAGATCAAGAGTTGTCATTTTTTTTAGATAACCTAGCATGGGTGTGGTTTTGGATAGATTTTTCCTCAGCACCGCGACTTCATAACTAGAACCTATTTCCGTCTCTCCATTATCTTATTTTTTTCTGTCTGGTGGGCTTCTTGTATTCCGCCAGACTATACTTTAGAGAGAACAGTGGGAGTTGTCGTTCTGCGATTTCGCAACGGCTAAGAGAGACACACAACTTTGGCAAGGAGGACCAAGTTCTGGTGTCCACCAAAGGGGTTTCTTTTTAGGCGTTGACCTGCTGAAGGAACATGCTGCCCGGAATGCTCTTTCACATAGGTGTTTTACGGGCCCCCAGCCAGGCTGGGTACCTTGCGGACCTGTGATGCTATCACCTCCTCGAGGGTTCAGTTCACGAAAAATGTTTGCCAACCATAGTTTAAAACATAAGTGATCTATAATGTGAACGACCAAAAGTATAACAGACGAAAAGACAAGTGCAATAGAAATCGTCGTTTGCTGTGTGTCGCTGCTTCGCTTGAACTTTCGTGAACTTCTTTCGTAGAAACCGCTCTTTCTCAGTGCATTTTATTGTTGTCGGTAAATTTGTGTATTTGTTTGCTATTTTGTGCGAGCGTTAAGCATAAATATGTACACAGTCGGATCCGCTGATATTGTAACCCGTTAAAATTTCGGTATATAACACGGTAAAACTGTTACATTTCACGTTCGGAATCTAAGATCAATTCGTTTGGTGATGTACGGATTAAAGCAAACTTGAACTTTTTTATTTTCTTTATTTATTTATTTATTGTTAACTAAAGTCAGTCGACACCAAAATTTGAATTAAATTTAATTTAAAATAAAATTAAAATTATAAGTAAATTGAAAAATACAAAAATATTTATAAGATTTCTAAGATTTTTAGGGGTAGAAAACAAAATGGTCCAAAATTTGTTGCATAAATTGAGGAAAACCCAAAAAAAAACCCAATCAGACCAATAATAATTAGTTAAGATCCACCACATGTAAATGCGAAAAAGTTAATCACTAGATAAGATATTTAGAATTGAGCTATCAATTATTGAAAAGGAGGACTCTGAATTGATTACATGATATAGTTGGTTATAATCATTACAGAGTACTCGAAACGGTTTATACAAGGAATAGTTAGTAGTACAACGATTAAGAGAAAGTGGAAGAAAATAACGAGACTGTCTAGAGGGTACAGAAAAATGTATTTGGTTCATCAACGCAGCTGAGTCGATTTCGCCTTTAAGTAATTTTACTACAAACATAACTCCTAACATAACACGACGATTAGTTAAGGAGGGCAGGTTAATAAGTAGAAGGCTATTTGTGTATGTAGAAAGTACACCACTGTCATAGCGACGAAGCCAATCTACCTTGGTGAATATGATATTGTGGAGACCACACACAAGATCCATATTCCAGAATTGGACGTACAAGAGAAGTAAAAAGTAACTTGGTCGTATAAGGGACATCAAATTCCTTTGCCCAATGATTAATAAAACCAAGAAATTTAAAAGCTTTGTTGAATATGCTTATTAATTTTATGCTTGTGATCAATATGTAAACTTAAATAGTTTACTTCATTCAGTCTATCAAGTGGCATCCCATCGAGCGTGTAACTGGTAATATTATGAGTGATATAATAAAATGACATGACCTTACACTTAGAGCAGTTCAAATTGAGGAGATTTATTTTACAGCATGACAAAAAGGAAAATAAATCTGCCTGCAATAAGTGTGAGGTCATATCATTTTACGCAGGCACAACTTGGCGTCATCAGCATATTTCGTAAATAAAACCACTAAGCAGTCAATAATAATGGTTCATCCTTATAAGAAACTGGAGCGAGAGTGAGCACGAATCGAATCTGAAGCTGCGGAAGTTACAGCACCTCAGGAATTTGAGGCGGCAATGAACACCACGGGGCATCACCATTACCGCTGTGTTGACCAGTCGGTGCTCGTTTTTGATGAGTGGCGAGGACTTGTCTGCCAAACCGCGGCCACTATTAATTCTCCACTGTTATCTCCAATTTCAGAGTATCCAGGCGATCTGGATGTGTTGACTCCGGCTAACTTTCTGATCTGCAACCTTCTGAATGATTGGCAGCGAGTCAGCCATGTGCAGCATTTGTTTGAGTTTCGTTGACGAGAGCCTGCAAAATCGTGCTTGAAGTAGGTCTCCGACTCGATCTCTTCAGGTAGATAAGGACGAAAATCTTGGGTTGGCCACGCTCTAGAGTGCTTGCGCTAATTCCAGACAAAGGTGGCGTTGCGCAAGTGGCTCATTGGAAGAAGGTGAAAAGCTGTTGAAGATTCTGTTAAAAGGGAGTGTCTTTTAACTGGAGTGTATTCTGGCAGCAGCTGCAAAGAAGATTTTTGTTTATAATTATAATTAATTGTTTACATGCTTGAATTTTGAGTCCTGCGTAGCTTAATACAAATACCCATTTGTTAGGTTAGGTTAAACGGTTGTCGACCGAAGGTCGAAACACATAGGCCATGTTTGGCAACTGGACTAGACAAACAACAAACAACCATGCATGCAGCGGGACTCGAACCCGCGACTGATTTTTTATTTAAGCGATATTAATGAGTTTAGCACACAGAATGCAAAGAATCAACGCTTACAACCACCAAGCCGGCTTTTGTTAGTCTCAATAACATATCCATATCCCAAGTGCAGTTTGACCTACAGCAGCCAGCGCTGGCAGCACTCCTTCATATAAAGCAAATAAAAGGCTAAGCCTTTGCATCTAGCCTCAAAATATATTTAAATAAACTAAAAAGCGTAGTGGGATAAAGATTGTGTAATTAATAGGAAAACAAAGCTATTAAAAAGCTAATAGCGCAAACACAAAGTCTACCTAATTAAAAGGAAGATTATTTAGAACTGGCAACATAATTAAAATGTCAAATAACTATTATAACCTTCATCTTCGTGCAGTTTGTATAGTTTATGATAAGGAACTATATTTGAAGTATATACTTACCTTATCTTCAGGAAAAAATAAATATATTTTCAAAAATATTAAAAAAGTAAACTCCGGTCATATATATTTCTCAGAATAATTCTCTTTATTAGTTCCATTTCTTTCATTTGTTTTTTTTTTCTCGCTTTATATAACTTATGTATAATTTTATCAGTTTCTTGCAATTATCAGATATTCATAAATAAATAAATATATATATATATATATATATATACATATATATATATATATTTATTCATTTATATACACTTAAGTTATATGTATCTTATTATCATATCATTGCTGCTGCCATTTCCGTTTTGTTTTTTGTGTTTATTATTCATATTTATATCCTTTTATATACTATGTTGTATAGATATTTCTTTTTATATTTACCTTAAAGCTTATCATTTTTATATACTTTTTCCCTCAGTTATATTTTTGATAATTCCCGTGCCAATTTTGGCCTTTCATATACTTATAAAAAAATAAATACAAAATATAAAAAAGAAAATTTCTTGATTTTGTTCGTGTTATTGCTTGCCAAACATATTGTTACTAAACTGAAGTATCTCAAAATAACAAAAGGAAACTTTATACATTGCTAAGCAACTGACTTATTGAACACTTGTTGTGACTTTATTTAGGTTAATGTATCTTTTTAAAAGTGGAACAAAGCTTATCCCAATATCAATTGTCAATCTGTCTGAAGTAATTCCCTGCAATCTAGTCTATTTAGCACCTGGGCGGGGACTACATTGATTGGGTAAGTAAAATGAAAGGAAACAATAATGTTCAAAAATAATAAAAACAGAAGAAAAAATTGTTTTTCAAAATTATAGAAACGCCTTTTATTTAACTTTTTTAAACTATTTAGGTTTGTGTATAATTTAAAATTTTTTTTCGTTACGTTTGTTAATTATTTTATTTTTTTCGGCAATATTAAAGGTATATTGTTATTGTATTTGTTATGCTTTGTTAAAGTTAATTAAAATAGTTGTTGCTCTTATATTTGTTTCCATATCTCTTGTTCCATATGTACTATGTATATCTATTTAGATTCGAACTAGCTTTACCATTTCTTCATTAAATATATCTTCACTGTTTTTGTTTTTCATTGTTGCAGAAAGTTTACGCTTTTAATTACAATTATTCTTTATTTATGTATATATATACATATATTTGTGTGTATAATTTATAAGATTTCGTCGCGATATTATAATCAATATACTCTTTTATACGTTTTTACAAAATACATATTTTCTTGAATCTGACAACAAAAGCCTTAAGCCCAAAATCAAATGTTAAATTCGGTAGCAATGCAATATGAAAAAAATTTAAATTTGAAAATACAAACATTCGATTATTTAATGAATTTGAAAATGTCTCCTCAGCACAAACCAGAGTGACGACTTAATAGTGCGAAATCCCCAAAATTACAAATCCTCAAATCAAAAAATACTAGAACAGCAAACAATACAAAATCGTTAATACTAAAACTAATGGTGCTTAAAATACGATAAAAGTATGAACGCATGTATGTAAATATGTACACACATGCATGGTTAATTAATTGGTAATTATTTGCCTTTTCACTTTCATTATTAAACAAAAACAGAATTTGAACTAAAACGCACTAGAGCATTTCAAATTATAATAAACTAATTCTAAACCAAAACAAACAAAAGATTTTATTGAAATTTTTTGTAAAATTTATATTAGTTTCTTTTGAGATAAACTGACCACGAAACCTGAAGCCCCGTCAATTTGACACTTTAACTGATCGATCTAATGCTCCCTTTATCAAATGACAAATGTCAATCGGAGACTGTGGATAAGGGATCCAAGCAGTAACTTGTAATTTATAGATTTATTTTTCATTTTGTGTGTGTGTATATTTTAATAAATTTACTTTAATGCATACAATTTTACTAATTAATTTTAAAGTGTTTATTGAATTATGATAAACATATGCGTATAGCTTGAATATTGATTTTTTTTTAAAATTGTGAGAAATTTTTAAATATAAACGACTAAATTACCTTGTTTTAAAACTAAAATGACAATTTTGCTGTTCTGGTTTGTTGTCGTTCTGCAGTTGTATTTTCTTTTGTTTTTAGAGCAGCTCCTATTTTTCTCAATCAAATTTACAATGTTTGTACATTTATTATAAGACTGCTTTACAAAATTATGTTGAAGTAGCTGGTTTTGTACAGTTTTATTGAAATCTTTGTTTATTGTATATGGTTTTCCTTTGCTATTGCTTTAATTTGTTTTTTTTTTTTTTGTATTTACCCGTCCACGAGAAACAACATTTAAAGAAGGCGCCGAAATCTATCAACCGCATAGCATAGGTCAGGAATCGTTGGCAAGCCAAAGAACAAGATTAACAAACCAATATGTAAATATATATAGGTATGTATATATATATAGGATTCACAATTGCTTCCGTCGCCTGTCTACCCTTTGGCTCTATGTTTGCTAATATTGCACATACCTGTTCAATTGGTGCCTTCTTTATCGTTATTATGATCACTGTCTCAAATAGCTTTGCTAAACTGTTACTGTGCAAATTGTGGGGGTTTTTAGTAGTTTTTAGTCAAAAGTTTACCGAATTTTCATTTATTTTTTCTTTTGCTTTTTCTTTTTTTAATTTGTAATGCTAACAACAAAATTTATATCTACATATGTATTATTGTAACTGTAATAAAATTGTAATTACTAAAAGGAAGAAAGCAAAATGAAAAGATATTTTATGTATGCCCGTTATTTTTTAATATAAACAAAGAAAAAACTAAATAACGCTTAAAGCAATATGAACCTAGAAGAGACAAACCATATATATTTACACAGTTTAAATGTTTTTATATATTTTGCAACGTAGTTACCATATTTCTTGAAAGTAACATACAATCAATGTTGATAATGTGCTTATACTTCTCTCTGCGTATGTATGCATGTGCCATTATTTGTATCTCCTTTTATATTTTTTATGAGTGTTTGTGTGTATGTGTTCATTAAAAATCAAAATCAATTAAACATGTGTGTAAAATATTTTGTTATTTAGATTTGGGACCAAGTAAAAATATAAATTGAAAAACGCGCAACTTGCACTGCATTAGCCTGCTTTGTTTAACTAGTTAATTAAATTAAATTTTATATTCTTAGTGTTTTAACACGCTTTCCTTCATCACTCCCGTGTGCTCTAACTACATATATTTTCTTCACTTTTTTCATTATTTGCCCAAAAGGAATTTTACATTGGTTTTTTTTTGTTTTTGCCTTTTTACGTTTTTTTTTTGTTTTTTTTTTTACATTTTGGTTTGTTTTTGTTTTTAATACATATACATACATAATTAATTAATCAATAATTAAAAATTATGAAATAGTTGTTGCCTATGCGCTTTACTGTTGTTGAGTTAAATTTTAGTTTTTCTTCTTTTTTTATAGTTTACGCTTGCATTTGAATTTTTCCCTTATTAATTTGTTTTTCTCTTTTTTCTATATGCAACACATTACAAACAAACAAACAAACACAAATTACACATGTAGTCCTACATAAAATTTATCTTCATTCGTGTACTCTTGATAACAATGTTCTCTAGTGTTTTTATAATTTTTTTAGGAGTTCTTACAATTGTATTGGTGTACGAAGGTTCTCGAATGCAAACAAATTGCAACTGCACAAATTGCATTTGGAATAACAACTAGAAGTCGACGATCGTGTTTTTGTGAAAAGATTTTCAGTTATTACTATTATTGCTAACGCGCTGATACGCGTCTGGTTCAAGCTTGACATGATGTGGTTGATGTTGTTTATGATTTTGTGTGTTGTATGTTGTGTATTCTAGTTGCTGTTGTTATTGTTGTTGCTGTTGCTTGCGCTACTTCGTCGTCGTGCTTGTTGTTGATTGTTGTATTGTTGATCTTATTATTCCGAGAGCTGATGTTGCACAGTTCCTGTTGCTGTTGCGGTTGTTTGTTATTATTGTTGTTTGTTGTTTGCGTTGCGTGGTATTTGGTTAAAGTTTCTGTACTATTGTTGCTTGTTATTGTTTACATTATAGTTAAATTACAATTACAATTATTTATAGTATTTATATTTAATATACATATATTTATATATATACACATATATGAATTTATATGCATCGATATATACATATATATATATATATATATGTGTGTGTGTGTGTGTTTATATTTGTGTTGTTTGTGATTGGTGGTGTGTGTATTCTTGTTCCTTTATGTTTTGGAGTTTTTTTTTTTATATATTGAATTGTTGGTGCGTAGCGTATATGTGTGTGTGTGGTGTATGTGTGTAGTGTATATTATATACTATATTATAATGTGTAGTTGTTATTATTCCTACGGCTACTGTTACTGGCACAATCTCGCGGGCAAATTCAAATCTTTTGAATTTTTTCACCAACCACAACCGGATTATTGCGCCGAATCTCCTGTGCGCCATGCTCTCTGTAGTCGAATGTGCAGTTATGTTTATCGGAATAACGATGCACAGCACAGTACAAACCGCCGCAACGACACTGAAAGCCTACAACAAAAAACGAGAACAGTTATTTCTATCGATTAATCGATTTTTGCACACACCAAACCAAAACAACAATAATCAACAAAAACTTACCAGTAAGGCCAACTTTCTTGCGGCATTCACCACATCGATTCTTCTTCTTTTTGGCGTCCTTATCATCCTCCTTGTCCTTGTCATCCTGCTCGCTGGCAGTAGAAACAGCTGCTTGTGTATTGGAAGTATTTGGACCGGACGCCGATATTATGGCTTCGCTATTGGTTTTGGCTGAGGCGGTGGCGGCTTCCTCAGTGATTTTCTGCACAATGTGTGTGCAAATGTGGAATATGGAAAAAAAAAATATGCAAAACACATGAGTCAAACTGCCAATCAATTAAACCAAAAAAAAAAAAAAACGACAACAAACTATCTACAATTTCTGCTCCAATTTTTTTTTATGTATAGAAAATACAGATTTACGTTTTATTTTGCGCTAAGTGAATTCTTAAGTGATCCCCACCTGCCTCACTCTTTGCCCCTTTAAAGCCCACTTAAGCTAAGCAAGCAAGCCGTTTAACATATTTAAAAGTTGTGTTTTGTGATTGATTCAGCGTTTTTACCCGCTTCTTGGCAACAATGGTGGCATCATCATTATTACTGGATTTGGTTGACACCTCCAAAGATTTCGATTTATTTTGCTGGACCAGCTCACCGCCGCTGCTAGTCTTTGCAGTTTCATCCTTGCGTTTGCTGTGCTGGGAATCCTTCAGCTTCTGCCTCGCCTGATCAGATTCATCGCCGCTGTGCTGATGTTGGTCCATTTTGGCTGCGCGGCTCTGACTCAGCTTATTGGTTTTCTCGGCACGGCTGCTGCTGCTGCTAATGGTTAACGGTAATGTCGTCGTCTTGCCGTCTTTTATTACTTTCTGCTGCTGTACGGAGTAGGCCAATCGGGGTGCAGTCCTGCTGCTAGAAGCTACCACAGCCACCGCGCCACCAGATCGAATACCGGATTTCTTAGGCCGCTTGTTGGACTTGCGCAGGTTGCCAGCTAAGCAATTTGGCGGCGCCTTGCGGCCGCTTCGTTTAGGCGCTTCGATTGGGTCCACGTCTACGATGGCGTGCTGCTGAAGCTCCCGGCCCAGAACCGGTGGATGTGCGGAAATAGACAGTGAAATTTTGTTGGCAAGTGATACAGCAGAACTATTGCCGCCGGACGACGGAGAGCGCTTTTGGGCCTTATTAATATTGTGCCCAAGTTTCTTGATGTGCTTTTTCAACTGCAGCTCTCCAATGCGCAGAGCCTTCCGGTCGCTGGTGTTGGTCGGAAACGTGTGCACATTAATCGAGAATTTAACCCTACGCGAAGCACCACCAGCAGCGTCAACTGCTCCTGCTGAACTGCTTGCCACGCTTTTGCGCGCTAGCGAACTCTTCTTGATCTGAGATTGTGTTATACTTGATAATGACGGCGGAACCCGCATGGACTTGGACGACTTGACACCGGAGACGGAGCGAGAGCCAGAGGTGGTGGCAGTGGTGACTCTCGGCTTGTGTGTTGTTGTTGCTGCTGCTGCCACGTCTGCTGAGGGACCGCAGAAGTTAAAAACGAGATATTAGATTGGCAGACTGCCAGCCAAGCAATTTAAATACAACCGTGTACCCTACCCTTCGACAAATTATTACGGCTGCTGTGTGGCGGCTTGATTAGCGAAGGTGAACTAAGGCCAGCAACTAATGTGCCGGCCGAGACACGATCAGCAGTTCCTCCAGCCGATGCATTCGTGCGTCTGAAGCGATATACCGCAGCTGTTGTCGACATCTTACTGACTGAAGTAGTTGCCTCAGTACGCCTCGACGGCTTGAGAGAACCACTTAAATTAGGCATTTCAACGAATTGTAAATTTTGATCGACAATTTTGTAGGACACCCAAATGTTGATTGTATCGATTCTATTTGTATTTTACGGGACACAATTCCCCCTAGTACCTCAGTCTCCCTGATATTCTTTTCAATGTAGGTTGACAGACAAACAGTGACGTCACGTTAAGTCAGTGTCAATATTCAGTCGATATCGATAAAAAAAAAATATAGTATTTAAGTGATAAAACAATTTCATTGCATATTTTCAACTACGAACAGACAAAATGGATAAAACAACTTTGGAAGTGAACTGACAAAGAGAATATACAGTTTGTCCAGAAAGTCTTTTCGAATTGCAAAAAATTTTTATTTTCTAAGTTCTTATGCAAAAAATGTATGTAATTATTAACTTTTAATTATTTACGTATTTTTACTATTAATTGGATGTTTGTTAACTACTTAGCATTAAAATTAATAATATTCATATATTTAGTTTATTGTGAAATTTTAAAAACTAAAATGATCCATTTGAGTGCACTGTCCAGAAAGTCTTTTCAGAATGGAGATTTCGTATGGGATTTTGCACATTTTATCCACCAGACGGGGTAAATATTTTATTAGTAAGCATAGTGAAAAGAAATCTAAACAATTTTGGTCAGATTGTTGGTTTTGTGGAATGTCCGTCTCTCCGTCTGTATTAACGTATCTTTTTTCGACTCCTTACAGACTTATGACTTGGAACTGGTCTGCACACGCGTCGGACGAAGTGTAAAAATTGGAGTGCTACGTCCACTAAGAAGCTAGGAATTCGATAAAGCCACTTATCTCTCACACTTTTAAGGTTACAGTCACCAAATTTGGGTGATAGGTTTCTGACCTTCAAAGATCGGCAGATGCCACGCCCACCGAATCCTCCCCCGGTTTCCCAACCATAATAATTGTAAACGGCTATATCTTCCGCAGCTTTTGAGTTACAGCAGTCGAATATGGTTGGTATATTACTGGAAGCCGCATTTAAGAACCGATAAAATAAATTGAATAGCCCTAAATCGCCAAAGACGATTTTTCGAAAGATGTAAATTTATAGAACAGATATATCCCACAATTTTAAAGACGGAGTTACCAATCTAACTTGCTAGTTACCTTCGTCAAAGATCGGTATCTCTTGGCTATAACCACCCTATTCTGTGGCACGTGTTATCAAATGATACGACATTTATAACAGAGTATTTCGCAGTCGGTTACGCCCGAGCAGATACAGACGTTTTTCTAGGTAGGACTTAAAACGTTTTGATGTGTGTGACCACGCGGACGGTTGAATGTGTGTGAAGATATCAGCAACACTCTTTTTATGTGCAAGCTGGAACATTCAACTTCAATTTTTTGGGTTTTTGGCCTGCGATGTGTTGCCCAAAAGTGCAATACTATACAATTTAGGATCAGTTACAATAATACGCGAATCAATTGTTTCTATATAAGCTATTTGTCATAGGGATACACAATGTTGATAATTTTTGCCAATATTTAGCTACACATAAGTCGCTCTCAATAATGGATCTGTGGTTGGGGATTACCTTGTCAACTTGGCCGTGTCTTCACCGACGTGTGGTCCGCACAGCTAACATTCTCGATTTATTGGAACAAATACTTTTTAAAACACTTAACACTTACTAGATACTAAATTTATATACCAAAAATAAACAACAAAAAATGTTCAACAAAAAACTCTAATAAGCTTGGCCTACTATTGAAAGCAGCAGAAACAAAAAATCCCACGTTTTTTTTTTTAATCAAATATACAGTTAGTCCAGAAAGTCTTTTCGTATTGCAAAAAAATTTTATTTTCTAAGTTCTTATGCCAAAAAATGTATGTTATTATTGACTTTTAATTATTTACGTATTTTTCTACTATTAATTGGATATTTATTAACTACTTAACATTAAAATTAATAATATTCATATATTTAGTTTATTGTGAAATTTTAAAAACTAAAATTATCCATTTTGTGCACTGTCCGGAAAGTCTTTTCAGTATGGAGATTTCGTATGGGAATTGCATGGGATTTTGTACATTTTAGCCACTAGACTGGGGAAAATATTTGATTAGTAAGCATAGTGAAAAGAAATCTAAAAAATTTGGATCAGATCCATTAGAGGATGGCGTAAGGAACATAACAGTGTCAATGAAACTACATTAAATAAGCCCCCTGCGCAATTTAAATATGGATTTGCAAGGAAAAATAAAAAGTTTCAATAATTAGTACTGAAAAAGCAGCTTTTGTTTGCCCATTTTCATGTACCCTTATGTAAATTGAGCATGTGGTTCAATATATGTGATTTCATTGACACTGTTATGATCCTTAAGCCATCCTCTAATAAATCTGATCCAAATTTTTTAGATTTCTTTTCACTATGCTTACTTATAAAATATTTTCCCCAGTCTGGTGGCTAAAATGTACAAAATCCCATACAATTCCCATACGAAATCTCCATACTGAAAAGACTTTCCGGACAGTGCACAAAATGGATAATTTTAGTTTTTAAAATTTCACAATAAACTAAATATATGAATATTATTAATTTTAATGTTAAGTAGTTAATATATATCCAATTAATAGTAGAAAAATACGTAAATAATTAAAAGTCAATAATAACATACATTTTTTGGCATAAGAACTTAGAAAATAAAATTTTTTTGCAATACGAAAAGACTTTCTGAACTAACTGTATATATCTATCATCCAGCAAAAGCTCAGTCTCTTTAAAGGGTTTAAATCAAACTCACCTCTTTAACATCATTGTGTGATTGTTGTAAGCTTTGTACTGTGGGCTGTGCGGTATTGGTTGTTGCAATGGCCGGACTGAATGTGGGGCTAGGTTGTGGGCTTGGAACTGAGACAGATGTGCTATTCACAGGTGGCTGTTGCTTTTTTCTAAGCGAGTCCTGCACGGAGGGAGAGAGAACCAAGTGTTAAGTGGAATCATCATCAATCATGACCAATTATTATTATACTCACCTTATAGCAAACTGAACACAGACCATCTGTGGCTGGATTACCATAGAAGCCACATCCAGAGCGGCACATCGGTTGCATTGGATTCGATTCGCGTTCCATGATGGCTAGTATACCAACTTTGCGACTGTGTGTGTGCGAGTGTAAATTAAAAAGTTGATTTGACGATGGTCGTCTACTCTTCTCTTTGATTTCTGTTGTTAACTCTATCGTCCAGCGAAATATGTTGCGGGTACTTCCTGCTGTTTTGCACAGCTGCTGCGGCGGCGTCAGCAACTTTGACTCGTTTACTATTGCGATTGCGTTGATTTTTTATTTTTGTTTGTCGCTATTACATATGTATATAATCAGTGTTACTGTGTTCACTAAACTTTTGCTTCCCGTATAAATAATTAGCTTTTATTTTTTTGCTTCGTAATTGTGATAAGCGGAGCCTTAGAAAATATTTTCAATTATTCTGTAAGAAAATAAGAAAATACAAAACAAATTGTCAGTAAATATAATCGCTCAAAAATTATTTTTAGTAAAAAATATACTTATAATAAGAACAAATCGTATATGTGCATCAATCAGCATCAGCAGAAGAGAAAAGTTGTCAATGAATTGGGCAAAGCTCAATTTTCTTTGTAAGTCGAAAGTTTTCTCAACTTGGAAAAAGCTCTCTCAGCACTGTCTCTGCCCCACCATGTACAAGCAAGTTCAAAAGAGACTGTTGCGATTTCTGGGGGAAGGGGGAGGGGAGCAGAGCGAAAGGTGTGGTGGCTTAGTGCTTTCCATCTTCGATAATATCAGAGAGTATAAGAAAGCGACAAATTTGACTAGACAGCGGTATTTGTTAACGATTAACGACTTGACAACATGACTTAAAGAAAAATTTTATTATCGAGAGATGCAACAATGTTTCATGCAAATTTTTTGATAAAGCAACAACAACGGGCATTAAAGTTGCAAGTGTATTTTGTACCATAAGCATACAAAATTGCGTCTGGTTTTTTTTTATTTTTATTTTTTTTTTTTGTTTCTCTTCAAGGCTGTCAACATACACACAAACCAACACTCAAATCAGTCAATCGCACACAACACTCACGCGTAAGTCCATACCACAAAATAACAGAGAAACAGAGAAGTAAGCCAAGCTCAAAAACCAGTTTCATCCACTATACAGCTCCATATTCGAGAGTGAGAGCGAGAGCGAACGAGAGAGAGCAAAGCAAGTCGCCCAACACATAGACAGCAAATTAAACAAGTTTTATTTAATATTTTGTTAATACTAATAAGAGCCCCACCTCACGGACTCGGCGATTACCGAAGTTGTTATATACTTAAAAGTATGACCAAGTGAGATTATAAGTCAAATAATCAATTGTACGTGTTCCCTCCTTTTATCGATATATATATATTTGTATATATGTGTATATTCATATCACTTTCCCAACTCACAACGAAAGGAACTTTACACCTTTTAGACACAAACACGCACACCATGTTACAAGTTGCAAAACAAACTCGAAACAGGCAAAATAACAAAAGATCGCTTTGCGATCATCATGCAGATAAATATCTGATTTAAGAGTTGTTAATAATAATCAACATCTAGAGTCTGCCTACTTTACACAAACAACAAAAAACAAGAGAGAACGTTGCAGTCGGACAGCGAAATACTATGATAACATAATTTGTGTGCAGCCAAAAAATACTGTCCAAGTTTGCCATTCAAATTGAGGTAGATATAAGATAGTAACCCTCCTTCGTCGAAGCTTGGCAACAGTAGCTCTTAAATTACGGAAGATATGAGCTTTTCGAGATTTTGATGCGGGAGTGGGCGTGGATGAAAAAAATTAATTGACTTTATCCATAAAATTGTGGGAGATATGTGGCTTTATCGATTTTCTAGCTCCCTGGTGGACGTAGGACTTGACACTTTTGAGGGTACTTTCTAGTATTTGTTCCAAGTTTCTATCTCTAAGGGTTTCGGAGAAACTCGCGTTCATCCAGAGGGACAGACAGCATGACGGACATTGCACAAACTCAATATACTATACACATTCGGTATAATAGTATAAAATGGAAAAAAAGTTAGCTTAAGTTAGCTTAAGTAAACACAGTAATATTTAGAAAAAACCCAAAATGTTCGTCTATTTCTTCAATGACCCATTCCAGTGTTGGCAAAGTTTAACTTTCCTTTTGTCCTTTTCTTATCGATTTTTTTCTCTAGCGACTGGTTAATTATCTTAGCAGTCTCAACACTCGATGCCGCAATGAAAGTGCCACAGTTAACAGTAGAATGTAAGAATGGTTCAGCTTTCGCATTATCAAAATTAGGCCTACTGATATTTTCGACAATAGACAACAATGAAAAGCTAGAGCTAAAACAAAACAGATTTTTGTTAAGAGGACTACAATTAACCAGGAGTTAAAAGATAATGGGAAAAGGAGTATTTAAAATTGTGATAAGACATTATATAAGGGATCACTTCTATTACTTTGACCGCAACTGTAAAAGTAGAACAGTCAATCAAATATACGGCAAGAGAAATACAATAGCTGGCAATAGACTGCTGTTAATTTCATCAAAAACATTATGTTAAAAATATATATATATTTGTATATATTTGTATATATATATTTGTATATATATATTTGTATATATATATTTGTATATATATATATATTTGTATATATATATATTTGTATATATATATATTTGTATATATTTGTATATGTACATAAACATATACGTTTATGTGTGTTTGCAGATAATTTCCGGCTGTTGCGGTTAATTGAAAACCAAAACAGCTGACTGTCAACGACAAGTCCTCTCCTCACTATCTCTATCTTTGGCACTCACCCCAATCATCAAAAAGTCAACTACAAATATACATATGTAAATGTACATAAACATATACTCACTCACGAATACATAAATCAACTCCCCACACAACAATTGGCTGTCGTGTGACGCTCTCAACTACGTAAGACAACCAAAAGTAAGAGAGTAACAGCATTTGTTTGCGAGCGAAAGCTTTTGTGCATGTGTAAGGTATGTACATACGTCAACCAAACTGAGCAGAAAAGCAAGAAGAAAAGCTATCTTCGGTACGTCGAAGTCTAAATACCCTTTACTAATGTAAAGCTATTTTCTAGTTATTTCCTTGCTTCGTGAAATGTAGATAAAATGGCTAAAATCAGCTCAGAAATATATACCAGTTTCCAAACCACAAGACACATATTGATAACACACTGATACGCTTCAAAGTGAAATTGATACAACATATACATGTCTTTAAATCAGTAAATTGAAAGTAAGGTAACCACATTTGAGCGTAGAGACAATAATTTTAAAAGGTGTAAGCTGGTTACAGTTTTTCCGCCCCTTCGTTTTAAGACATGGTACATGGTCCACAACGTAGCCAATAGCGTTATAAATACAAACATAAGCCAACACACAGTTGTTAACCCAAAAGAGGCAATCAAAGTGACGTCATTGTTGCTTTCATCAGAATTCAAATATCACACACCCGCGTTGGGTTGATAGCCCACAGTAACCAATGTTTGCATGCACGTCGTATGAATGTCTGTAGTACATACACTTGCAGCTTGCACAAACGCTGAATGCCAAATGCGCATTTGGGAGAATTACATAAGAGAAATAAAAACAGTGCCAATCACTAAGTGCAAACAACAAACAAAATAAAATGTAAAAGCGCACTCCGCTGCAGTAGCAACAAGTAGCTAGTAGCCAGCAATAGTATTCTAATCGAGATTGCTCACTGGGAGGTTATTAAGTATCCATGTCCTTGTCAGACGACCGTTTTCTTGCCAACGATTTTATACTGTCTGTAAAGATTACCATTTACACTGGTTAACAAACGTTTATATTGGTTTTCAACACAGAATATCGCCATCAACCGCGTCACATGCATTTGGGCGAACGAAAGGCACTTTCAGTTCTAATTATTTAAACTTTTTTTTCGTGAAACCCATATGCCAATTGGGCAGGTGGCTTATTTAATGTGAATTCATTGACACCGTTATGTTCCTTAAGCTATCCTGTAATAGTTTTGATACAAAATTTTTAGATTACCTTACACTATAATTAATAATATGATATTTTCCCCAATCTGGTGGATAAAATATACGAAATCACATATGAAATCTCCAAAGAATTGACCGTTTTGGTTTTTAAAATTTCACAATTATTTAAATGAATAAATCTTGTTAATTTTAAAGTTCGATAGTTTAGACAAATCTATTTCATAGTAAAATAAGAAAATAAATAAATGTCAATAAAAAATTTTTTTAAAACAAGTTAAAAAATATTTTTTTTCCCACGTCATATATGTTTCTGGACAAACTGTACATACAGTTTGTCTCATATATGTTATTACATTGGGAAAAATTCATATTTCCTAAATTCTTTTGCGAAAATATGTATGTAATTATTGACTTTTAAATATTTTCTTATTTAGTAGAAAAATAAGAAAATATTCAATGTCAGTCAATGAAACCACATTTCCCAATGTAAAAACATATATGAGACAAACTGTATGTATAGAAGCGTACGCATGGGCCAACAGTTGAGTCACATTTGCATATTAATGAGCGAGATAAACGGAGAAACACAAAACGCATCAGCATACACAGACACACGATGCCTGTAGAAGAAGCGGAGATGAAATGCTCAACATCAGCTACGCCGCCGCAATGAATGTGTTAAAAACTTTATCACAGACACAAAGTCAATTCGGAGAAGAGCTCGTAAACAAAATGGCGGTCATCTGAGCTTGGCCATTGAGCCTTAGCCCCGGCTCAAGAATGTGGCTCTCTTCCGGCCGCAACTTGAGAATGAGAGAACTTAAGTGCAAAGAGTGGAAAGAGCTACTCTCTCAATGTTGAACAGATGTACAATCAATTAATGTGCTCAAAAGTTTAAAAAAAAGTTTTAAACAGAACAAACAAAGAATCATAAGGACGACAATGCAACGAAGAAAACGGGAAGGTTCGCATATTGGACTACATACATACAAACATTTATTTAGCAATTTTTTTTCGACTACCATTATGTGTTAACGAACTTTTCCGTTGGCACTTGAACTTTGCAGCGGAATCCGAAGGCTAAACCAGTGTCTGGGACTGAGGCTGAGTCAACAATGTTGACGCGTCCAATTCGCTTAAGTTGGTAGCGTGACACATTAACAAGCAAAGTACACATCATTTGCATACCCTGGACGCATCAAAGGTAAGGAGTAACACGAAATTCGGCAACTCTTTGCAAACAGGATGCTTCAACCTTAATCAGCAGCAACAGTCTCTTTATCAGCGATCTCAAACGAAAATCAAATTCAAATTTGAAATATAAATTATCGCACTGATAAATTTTACTTCGTTTTATTAGTAACTTCTCTCCAACTTTGTCAATATGAAATAACCCATTAAAATCGACGATCATTTAACACAATTAAAAAAAAAAAAAAAACAAAAAAATGATTAAATTAAACCATTCGGAATTTAAAATAATTAGTATTTAAGTATGCCAAGCTAATATGATTTTTTATAAATCGAAGAACTAAAACTGCGAAAAAGGGAAGGACAAGGTAGTTAGGTAGGTTATACGATTGTCGACCGAAGGTCGACACACATTGGCAAGCCGGACTACTAGTGGACTAGACAAACAACAAACCACCATGCCTCTATATTGAGCACATTAGTCAAGATGAAAGATAAATGAAATCGTTTCATTTATTTGTTCCACTTGGAAATACAACGATACAGTAATTTAATACAGTCTTTTTTGACTTAGGAGGTACAGTCCTCCCGACATGATTTAAATACAAACTTAAGGATAAATATGTACATGACTACCTTGTGCATTATATTTCTTTGTGAAACCTAAAAACCAAAAAGTCTGCTGAGACAAGAAATAATTTAAATAATATTCTCGCCTGTATAAGGTCTTATAGCTTCTTCCTAGAATAGAATAGAATGTGGTCAGGAGGGTTTTTCATTCCAACACTTAATTAAATAATTAAAGTTTAAGATGAAAAAAATTATAAAATAAAATATTAAATCCATCATGAACAATTTCATCATAATTCACCAAGCATGTCAATTCCGAACAGTGTTATTTAAAAAATTTTAGTAGTACGTTGGATTAGTTTACGAGTAGTGGCCTTGCTTGAATACGAATGACCAAACACATTTTGTTTTCATATTTTTAAAGTTGCTTATCCTATTCTGAACTAAACTTAACACACAAATTCCATGTTTTCTTGTTGCAAATAGTTATGGGTTTAATTGGTTAAATAACAAGTATTTTGCACTTCGTATAAACTTATTGTAGTCCCTATTTATATTTTCACAGATCTCCAATTTATTTGTAATGTAGATTTTCAGTGTTGACTAATATCAGAAAGAAACAAGTAAGATGCAATACACACATACACACGTACACGAAAGAGTAGTTATCGGGGCTCTGCAGAATACACACAAATATATTGAGGCTAGCGTCGATTATCATGTCATCTTTTTCTCACACATGCACTCCCCTATTTATATGTGTACAGAAAATGCATGCGGCTGCTGATAGAAATGAGATCAATATGAGAATATATTTTCGACTATAACTTTGATGTTTCTTGTCCGAACTTAATGAAATAATACGTTTATTTATATTATGTATAAATTAGAAGCCTCTGCCTTTTAAATTGGAATTTTTTGCTATCGGAAATCGAAATGTATCGATAATTCAGAAACTGAAATTTGAAGTCTCTAGCTCTTAGTCTCTGAGATCCGCGTGTTCATACAGATGGACGGACAGACGGGCGGACAGGGCTATATCGACTCGGCTGTTGATCCTGATCAAGAATATATATACTTTATGGGGTCGGAGATGCTTCCTTCTGCCTGTTACATACATTTGCACAAAACCTTTATACGCTTTTTACCCATTTTTAATGGGTTAAGGGTATAAAAAACCATCCGCAGAGATGCAAATACATAAATAAATACATGTACATGAATGCATTCTTTTCGATTGAAAGAACACATTTTCAGATATTAAACATCTTTAGGTACAGGTTCTCCGCAATTTAAATTCACTGTCATGTATCCCATAAACGTACAGTGACTCTGATAGGGTTTTGAACGGTGTCTAGAAAAAATTTCAATTGCTTGCCATAAACTAATAATTCATTATTTTTCAAAAATTCCAAAGACCCGTGGCATGTACATATATTAACCACCAAAATGAATATATTACTCTAATAAACTAGGATTTCCCCACCCGCTACGTCGGGTTATGTAAAAAAGTACCGCTATTTATGGTCTCAAACCTTTTGAACAGACATATTATGGACACCTGGGTGCTGTAAAACCCGGATTTTTTACCTAAAGTTGATTATTTTCGCTATAAATAGACCAATCCTTTGTAGTAAGTTTAGTTTTTTCCTGCATTTCGGGTGCAAAAAGCCAACAAGGACTACGGGCAAACGGATTACCATTGATTAACAGAAAATCATCCTGGAACACCTAAAAATCTGATATTCATATCGAAAAATAGCTAAAATTGTCAATCTAAATACCTCAACTGTAAGGGCAGAATGGCACCAAACCTGATTTTCACCAAGCAGGACGAGCCGAAGAAAATAAGGGGAAATCGTAAGCTATCGGCTCAAAAATTGACTCAATAGGTGCAGGATGAAATAATGAAAAAGTTCAGTATGGGAACTGTGCTTCAAGTTCTGCGCAACCATGACTTTAATGCCCGAGAACCACCGAAAAATAAATTTATAAGCGCAAAAAATATGGGGTCTAGGATGACGTTCGTCAAAATCCACATGGACAAGGGTTTGGAATTCTGGAACACAGTCATATTTGAATTTAAGTACAAATTAAACATTTTTGGCTCGGACGGAGGGAATTATGTGTGGCGACACTCTAATACTGAGCTGAGTCCCAAAAACATAAAGGCAACAGTCAAGCACTGCGGAGGAAGTGTCCTGGTATGGGCATCTGTCTCGGCAGCCCGCGACTGAAATTTTGTGATTATTGAAACAATAATGGACAAGAATGTGCACTTTGATATGCTAAAGGAAAATTTACTCGAAAGTGCCGAGAAGCTAGAATCCGACGTACTTTCCGGATCTACCAGGACGAAGACCCCAAGCATAAGTTCGGAATATAACAGTCCTGGTTTATCTGGAACTGTACTCACGTCATAATTCCACCGGCCGAGTCTCCAGATTTATATGTTCTTGAAATTTTGTGAGCTCTGCTGGAAAATAACATCCGGAATCACAAAATATCAAGCAAACAAGATCTCAAAATGCTCTGCTGGAGGAGAGGAGCAAAATCAGCCCAGAAACTACCCGGAAAATGATATCTTTTTATACCCTGAACCCATTAAAAATGGGTAAAAAGGGTATAATGGTTTTGTGCAAATGTATGTAACAGGCAGAAGGAAGCATCTCCGACCCCATAAAGTATATATATTCTTGATCAGGATCAATAGCCGAGTCGATCTAGCCCTGTCCGTCTGTCTGTCCGTCTGTCCGTCTGTATGAAAACGCGGATCTCAGAGACTATAAGAGCTAGAGACTTCAAATTTGGAATATAAGATCTTGTATACCAGGCGCAGATCAAGTTTGCGTTATTTTATCGATAACTGCCTCAGTTTCTGAATTATCGATACATTTAGATTTTCGATAGCAGTAAATTCCACATATCTCTCACAATTTAATGGATACAGTCACCAATTTTGGTTGGTAGGTTGTTGGCGAGGTCCTTGAAAGATCGGCATGTGCCTCGCCCACCTCCGACGCCCCCATCACCCCCGCCCCTAAAATTTTCAAATGGCTATATCTTCCGCAGTTTTTGAGTAGGGAACGTCAAATTTGGTAGGTATATTACTGGTAGTTGCCAGTTTGTGGTGCCACGCCCACACCTGCGCCTATAATCGACAATTCCGATTGTAAATCGATAACTCCCTATATCTCCGAACATTTTAAAGATAGAGTAACCAAACTTGGAAGGCAATTTGCTGGTAACCTCCTCCAAAGATTGGCATACCAATTTTTGAACCACGCCCACATCCGCCGCCCCCAGGAACTTCGTCCCTAGAAATGTAAAATGCGCATATCTGCCGTAATTTGCAAGCTAGAGTCGCAAAAATTTTGCAGGTATGTTACTGGTAACTCCCCCAAAGATCGATAAAAAAATTGGATGGCCACGCCTACTCCACCTACCTAAACCGATACACCTGTTGATGTAAATCGATAAACCCATATATCTCGCGCAATTTGAAAACTTAAGTCACCAAATCTTTAAGGTATATTACTAGTAACACCCTTCATAAATGTGAAAAAAAAATTTTGGACCACGCCCACTCCCGCCCACAAAAAACAAAAAATGCCTGTATCTCCCTCAATTTAAGAGCTACAGTTACCAAACTTAGAAGGTATATTACTAAGATCGGGCCACGCCCACTCCAGCCCCCAAAAACGATAAACCTATAATGCATTTAAAGCTTGGTTCAGGGTATATGGTAGTCGAGCTCACTCGACTACAGCGTTCTTACTTGTTTTTCACATGTGATATAACATTAAACAAATTGGCTTTTAAACATTTTGAATTTGTTTCCTTGTTTAAACTGTATAGCACTTTACAATTTTTCCTAGACGCTGGGCGATCTGAGGTTTGAGACACTGTATATATATGGATGAGATGTATAAATCTACATTGGGCTAGATTGGCAAAGAAAAGTATATTGAGAATTTTAATAATATATTTGGAAAAGCATACATCAAATGCTATAAAGCTATAAATGTATTTAATATTACTGAAACTTTAACTAAAATTTGTTCAATTAGAGACAATATTTGAATCAAGAAAGTTTGACGCACGTGTATATATGCAGTGCATTGTTTTCAAAAAAAAGTTAGTTGAAGCATAAAGATTAAATATAAATTCCAATTAAGTAACAAATAAGTAAAAAGTGATCTTACTGTCAAAAATATTATTAATTACACAGATATGTAGTGCGTTTGGTAAGTAAACAAATTTATAATAATACTTAAAGTAAATTAATTACATTTAAGCAAAAAGAAAATAAACTGACCCTGCGTTCAATCGACGCAAATTAAAGACACAATTGCATAACTTAAAATTTAAAAAATTAAATAGAGAAGAGCCCAACAATATTAGTAGATTATATATGTAAACTCATACATATACACAAAACACACGCGCACATAACAATGTACATTTGTTGAGAGGATTAAGCACTAAAAATAGCGCAGCAAGCTACCTAAAAGCGAAAACGAAAACATTGGACATTGACGTTTTTTGAGCCCAACGCCGAAATGTTTTCAAATAACAACACACAAATAACAGTCCCTATTATAAATAGTAAACTTGTTGTTGATATTCCACATTAAATGTTGAAAGACGCTCGTATCCGTATGCATTTGCAAGTGTGCACATAATACGTCTGCAGCAATACATATACATACACATACTCATATACTCATACACTTATTTCGCACTGCATCATTTTGTAGAATTCTGAAGTTTACTGCAAACTTTTACGTACACACTGAAACGAAAGAGACAAAAAACCACAGTTGCGTTGCTCTATACACAAACACACACTCTAAATGAAATATATATATATATATATATATATATATATATATATATATATATATATATACATATATATATATATATATGTATATATATATATATTTGTGACTGGTTGTCCCAAGAACGTTCACAACAAGAAGCCAAGCGAAGAAGTGTACACCGAAAATGAGCCAGTGGGGAGGAAGGGGGAACAAACACTATTGTGCAAAGGTCAATGAGAGCGGGCAAGACAAAATTAAAAAGCAAGATAGAACTTTGCAGTCGGACGTAACCGACAGCGGAATACTATTATACCTTAATTAATAATAATAATATATAGTAATATACCTTCTAAGTTTGTTAACTGTAGCTCTTAAATTGCGGGAGATACAAGCATTTATCGTTTTTTGTGGGCGGGAGTGGGCGCGGTCCAAATTTTTTTTCCACATTTATGAAGGGTGTTACTAGCAATATACCTTTAAAATTTGGTGACTTAAGTTTTCAAATTGCGTGAGATATATAGGTTTATCGATTTACACCAACAGGTGTATCGGTTTAGGTAGGTGGAGTGGGCGTGGCCATCTAATTTTTTTATCGATCTTTGGGGGAGTTACCAGTAACATACCTGCAAAATTTTGCGACTCTAGCTTGCAAATTCCGACAGATATGCGCATTTTAAATTTCAAGTGACGAAGTTCCTGGGGTCGGCGGATGTGGGCGTGGTCCAAAAATTGGTATGCCTATCTTTGGAGGAGGTTACCAGCAAATTACCTTCCAAGTTTGGTTACTCTATCTTTAAAATGTTCGGAGATTACGGAGTTATCGATTTACAACAAATCTAAGACAAGTGGTTTTTTAACTAAAAAAGTAAAATAAGTTAGAAAACTTACAAAAAAAAAATTTTCAAGATACTAGACACCCCAAAAAAGACACATCTTTCCAGTTGTTGATAATCATTGCACACATCCGCAAAGCGAGCCAGAGAAGAAACCAGTCGATTGGGAGCGAAATCAGACAAGCCGACAACAGCGACGCCGATCGCAGTAGGAGCTCTGCGCTGCGGATGGGGCGTGGTAGGTTGCGGAGGGGTGGCGATGCGACGCGACCTAAAAAGAAACCAACACAACAAAAAAATGAGGTCGTGGCCACGCACGCGTCGCCATGCCAGAGGCAAGAGAACCAGACGACCGAGCAGCTGACGTCGACGTCGACAGTGACGTGCTCTTATCAGCCCATTGCTTAAGTACGTGTGTAGGACAGAGACAGAAAGAGAGATACAAAACCAATACAGAGCCTAAGAGTGAGACTGAGAAAGAGGGATGCCAACATATTAATTAAAAACACGTAATGTTATAACAAAAAAATATAATAGTCTAGATTAATTGTATTCGACAAGTAAATACCCTACAAAAAACAACCCATATTTTAATAAATCTATTATGTATTATTATCTTTCTGTAAATAATAGCTATCATTTTTGCAAATCTTTACTTTAAAAACCCGAAAGTAAAAATGCACTTTTGTGAACCTTTAACATACAAAATAATGTACAGGGTACGACAAGAGCACAGCACAATAGTTAATAATTAACTCGTAAAAGTTTTGCACACGTATGTGTGTACGTTAGATGAAGTGTGAGGGAGATGGCAGGGGAAGCTGATAGCAGCGCAACGTTCATCGTGTTTGTTTTCATTTTATTTATTTATTACTCGCTTTGCTTTCGTCACCATGACTATATATATTTCTGAACATATGGATAAATAAATATGTAAAATATTTTTATATATATATATATATGTGTTTCATTTAATTTGCACATATATTTTTTGACAAACAGTATATTTTATTTCGATCTATATAATGAATAACACGTGTTGTTTACCGAATTTCAAAAGTTATGTACATAACATCGCCCCTGTGAATTTGATCGAAGTTCGCTCACTCAATGGGCTAACAGCAGTCGATCAAAGAGCTTTGAACTTACACAGTATGCCAAGCATTAAAAATGTGTAATACTCGTATAAAAATAACATCTTGAACAGATTTTAAAAAATTGATGAATCGCTTCCTTCTCTCTACAACAGAATTTGACAATATTAAAAGCTAATTTATTTGGGTTCCTTCGGTGACTTCGCCCATAACAATTATTATAAGTACATGATAAAACTATTCGATGGTATGTACAAATTTTTAATGCAGACTAAAGTTCCATAACAAATTAAAACAATAAACAATAGTTATATCTTGCTGCGGTCGTCGCAGGTGGGTATATGGCGATCTTTGAAGGACATCGCCAACAACTTACCTACCAAACTTGGTGACAGTATCCATAAAATTGTGGGAGATATGTGGCTTTATCGATATGCGAAAATCGATTTTATCGAGTTTCTAGCTCCCTAGTGGACGTAGGACTAAAACCTTGACACTTTGAGGGTACTTTCGAGTATATGTTCCAAGTTTCAAGTCTCTATCTCTAAGGGTGTCGAAGAAACGCGCGTTCATACAGACGGACGGACGGACGGACATACAGCATGACGGACATTGCACAAACCCAATATATTATATACCTTCGTTATCATAGTATAAGAACTATTTTCATTATTACATAATTTTCCACCATGAACTCAAAAGAACGACGCATAACTGGCCGAATTCAATAGCTAATTAAAAATTTAATCAAATATTAAATTAATAGCCCACTTACGGAAAAGAGTTTAAAAGTAAGTCTGCCTTCTTAATTGTAATATGATATTGTTGAGAAAGTTAACTAAGTTAACTAAAATTGGGCTTGGTTCAGAAATTTTGTTTGATAAACGTGCAAAATCGTTTAATATCCGCTGCCAAACGTAATTTTAAGTGTTAGGATAGGCTATTAAGAGTACCCTTACAGCTGTCTCTAATAATATAGCCACCATTGTATTTTTAAATGGATGTGTTAAGAATATGTCTTAGCAAGTTATAAAATTGAGCAGAGGATAATATATTAAAATCGATCGCGCTCTCAACTCAGCTTTCTTACTTGGCTTGTAGCGACAAACACATTGCATTTGATAATCGTAAAAGCGCCATGTTTAGGGGATTAACATGAATATAGGAGTGTGGTGTTCGGGCGATCGGTAAGGTAAAGGAATGTGAGAGATCAAAAGATTGCAGTAAAAGTGAAATAGGTGAAGTTAAATAAGTACATAAGCATTAAGTGAATGCTTTAATATCAAGTTAAAGCAAATGTCGCTAAGTGTGTTAAATTATCCCCACAAACGGTTTGTACCCAAGGTCTACGAATATAAGTACAAATACGTAGGTATTTGTTTATACATATTCAAATAGAATAACAACAGCGAAGCTAGCTTTGTACTAATTCGCTTACTTGACGTAAAATGTGTTTGTGATGTTGCAAAATTAGCGATAAGAATCAAACTCGATACACGTGCCGAATGCTGGGTGAGTAAATCGAAGATAAATCAAGTAAAAGCTTTCTAGTTAAAAGAGCTTGCTGGCAGATACCCTTTACATATATATATTTTTATATGTTATTTATTAACCACTTTTCCATTTTTATTTTAATAATATTTATATAGTTGTTTATTATTATACGTATATGTGTATTTATATGTTCCCACTTAAATGTCAATCCTAAACGAATTCAATTGACAGCCTGGTTTAAAAATGGTTGGTGTTATAGCAATCGAAAATCGATACTTATCGATTGTAAGAAAAAGTGGAAGATACAAATAAATTATGTAAGCTTGATCTGTCTTATGCACGCGATAACTTATATTGTAAATTTTTTCTGCTTTTATTTCTCGCCAGTTTTGAAACAACAAGTACGAATGCTATAGTCGAATGAGCCGACTCCGATATACCCTGAACTCAACGTTTAAAAAATTTTGCGCCCAAAATTGTGAGCAGGTCTTAAAGTGTACTCTTTTCTTAAGGCAAGCACATGAACTGAACATGAAATATGAACGCAGCGCATGGTTTCATTCACAAGCCCGAACTGACCCAAACTGGCTCCGTTGAGTCATGCATCGTTTAATCAGTCGCGGATTCGAATACCTCTGGAGGCATGTTTGTTTTATGTTTGTAGAAGTTCCTTCACTCTCTTTCCTATCTCTATCCACACGGCACCTCAAAGGGCCAAATATGGCCTATGTGTGTCGACCTTCGGTCGCCACCGGTATGACCTAACTACCTAACACATTGCGGATGATGCTAGAAATGAGATCAATATGAGAATATATATTGACTATTACTTGGGTCTCTCTTATCCGATCTTGATTAAATTTGGGAAATTCATCAAAAATATACATATGAATATTATGTATTAATATGGGTCAGCCTTTAAAATTGTGGTATTTATTGCTCCGAGAAACGGAGGTTAAACGGTTATCGATAAAATAAAGCGAACTTGATCTGCGCCGGGTATACGAGAACCTATATTCCAAATATGAAATCTCTAGCTCCTATAGTCTCTGAGATCCGCGTTTTCATACAGACGGACCGACAGACGGACATGGCTATATTGACTCGGCTGTTGATTCTGATCAATAATAATTATACTTTATGAGTTCAGAGAGAGATGCTGCCTTCTGCCTTTTCCGTACATTTGCACAAAACCATTATACCCTTTAACCCATTATTAATTGGGTTCAGGGTACACAAATAAAAAAAGTTTTTTTGTAAATTTGCTGGCCAAAGAAATTGTGCTTTTATTTTCGTGACACGTTTCGTAATAATATTGACAGCAGCTGTTAAAGTAAACAGCATGATTCAGACACATCTGATTCAGTTAATGTTTAATGCATTTAAACCTTATCCGAAGAGTAAACTATGATAATTGAATGTTTATATGGGTATGTGTGTGTGTACATATGTGTGTATATGTATGCGGATTAGTGTCAATTGAATTTGCATATGGCAAGAAAACTGACTATGCCCGTATACAAAAAAAAAACAAACAAAAAAACAGAAAAAATCATTTGTCATGCGCCCACACATAAAATGTCGCTCGGCTGATAAGAATATAAAGATAATGAGTGCCAAACACACCGACATACATATATAAACATTCATACATACACACGCGTATATATATATGTTTGCTGCTGGCTCATTGTACTCAGAGTCGACACTCATGCATTGTATGTATGTGTGTGTGTTGGTGAGTCATGCAGTGAGAGAAATTTTTCTAATCACCAACAGACTCCAAAATGCATACATATACATAAATAAATGAATTAAGTAGAGATGGGCAAAAGAACGAAAACTTTAATATTTTGTATTTAAAATGGCGCGTGTTAATAATATTCCACGTGTACATATGAATTCATGTACATACAGTAGGTATGTACTTGACCTGACTGTCGAAACAAATGTAATGTATGTACACACACACATACAAATTTATACATGCACATTCATATGTACACAATGTGTCCTTCGTTGCAAAGACAAAAAGTGAGCGAGAAAAACTGTTGGCAATGTGGCCAAATTTTTTTGTTTCCTTCAATTTCACATAAGAAATTAAAAAAATTAATTCTAACTTACGATTGGCTCGATGTACATATGTATGTGTATAAATTCAATATGTGATTACGTTTCTTTTTTCTACTTCGTTTTGAAATGAATTTATCTTTGCTTTTCGTAGCTTTAGCTGCGGATTTATTTTGTTTTTTCTTATTTTTTACGTGACTGGCAACGTCTGTTCTTTGACATTGTCTATAGCACACAGGCCTACACACACAGCCGCACGCACTCACTAACACATGTACACACATATGCATATATATACTTGTGCGTGCATGTAAGAGAGCGAGAGTGCGGTTCGTCTGTGGTGAGCTCAGCACTGCGCTCGTGTTGAAATTCAGCCTGTTAATAGTGGTGAATAAGCGCGCGTGAGTCTCACGACGACAACGTAGGCGAAAATTAAACAATTTTTTTCATCAGAAATCATAATGAGCAATGCTTGAGTAATTCACACTTACTTGCTTTACTTTTAGTTATTAAAGATGGCTAAAAACGTTTACGGAAAAAAACGCAAGTTTTGTTTGAAGAATCACAGTTGTAACGATTTTGTTTTCTTTTTTCACAAATAATACATATATATTTGTGTAATAATTGCTAATAAATTAAGAGCTTTTCGTAAGAAATTGCACAATGCAGGGTGGCAACTACAAATTATATATATATATATTTATATATATATATGTATGTATGTATATCACAAATTTATGGTTAACTTTCTTTTTTATTTAATTTTTTTTATGTATTTTTTTTTAAATTTAAAAATATATTTCTTGCACAAGACGCAGATGACGACGACGTAAAAAGCAAAGCTGGCGCACAGTTGACAGTTTTGTTTGAGGGCTCTCGACGTATTTTAGTAATTATTTGTGTAACAGAAAATGTAAAAATCATTTACAATTTATGCCAAATGAAGACGGCGCGCACGCACACACACACACACGCGCGGACAACACAATGCCAGAGCCAGCGAAGCAGCAGAGACAAAAGCGCGTTCGTTTATTGTGGATGACAGTTGTAGTCGTGTGTGTAGCAAAAAAAAATCCAACGTGGATTTGATCCTCCAAACTCGATGTGAAGTCTCCAAGGTTCAACGCACGAATGAAACGGCAAAGCAAATGGCAAAACAGTCGAGTCAAAATGAAATTAAGTCTGTTATACTCAAAATGAAATGTTGAAAATGCTAACGCAACAGACTCTGCTAACGCAAATATAATTTAACACTGAAATTTTTCATACCATCTCGCAAGAAAAATTTACAATTTCTTTTGTTGTTTGTTTGTTGGCGAATATACAGACATCCCTAAACCTACAAATATTAAGCAACATTTTTGTATGATTTTTGGCGATTTAACAGAGCGAGTTGAATAGCGTAGAATTTAAAACCCAGCCATATAGATGTGTTTCATGCATACATTGACAGAAATGAGAGCAAGCGTGTGTTTGCGAACTAGAGAGAATTTGACCAGCTGTGGTGAGAATCACATAAGGAAATATTCTGTAGTTGTTTGTATGCACATGACATGCACATGTATGTGTATGTGTATGAGTTGAAGCTCACAGTGATAAAATGCCAATAAATTAAATCATATTTTTTCGTATTTATTTAAATCGTTGAATCGCAGTCAACGCAATCGACAAAAATGCACAGCATAACACACATACAAACATAATTAAAAAATAACTTCTTAATTACACAATACGTTTTGTTGAACTTTAGACCAATAGAGTTGAGAACGGAGCCCTCTAAAAGAGCGGTTGCCCCACAGCAATGCCAATGTATGTACATCAGATATATGTATGTATGTATATGTACATATAAATGTACAAACATATGTAATTTTTAAATACTGTTTTTCATAAATTAGGCAAGTCTATAAATATTTGGTTTACATACATACATATGTATGTATACACATATACATACATACATGTATGTATGTTGAACACACAATTTCTATAAATATTTTTTTAAAGGTGAAGAATAGAATTTAAAATAAAATATGATACGAAATAAGTATGATATGATATTTCTAAGCACATTTTCTTATTGAGACTTAAACAAAATGATCTAAAAACAGATCACTACAAAATACCTGTTAAGAGTTTACATTTATGTTAATCCAAAATCGTGTTAATCATACAACTCGACTATAGAAATTATACCTACTATTTCGATTCAACAAGCTTGTCGACGAATAATGAATACCCTTACATGTTTATATTTACATACATTTACAAATTTACCGAAATTCTGCTTACAAATACAATATGATGTTTCTAACTTAATCTAATTGACTACAAATAAATGTACATATTTATAATATATTTATTTATCGCACATATGTATGTATACACATTATAAATTTATTATTGCATTACCCGCTTTGCGACCCTACGTACGGTAACATAAATACGGGGTATTTTTACATATTGTGACATGTTACTGAACATGTGAATGTGTTTATGTGTATGTACACTAGTTACTTGTATAGACCAATGCAGCGCGCATGAAGGGAGAGGCTCTTAAAGCGCAGACCTTCATCGCTCAATAGTAAAACTGCTGCTATATATTTATTTATAGGTTTGAAGAAAATGTACCAGACATTCACAATGCGCTTAACAAATTTATATATTTAATCATATTCAGAATATTGTGGCTTTAAGTTAAACGACGACACAATTTCGACGACGCCATATTGTAGCCACACACGTCAACTGTTCGGGAGAAACAGAGCGAGAGAGAGAGCTAGTCAGAGCTGCTCAGAGAAGTTGCTGTTATTGTCATGTTGTTGGCATTGCCATTGTGTTTTTTGTTGCTGCGTCATCAATGCTAACTGCGCACTTTTACAAAAAAAAAAACTTTTGTAGACTTGCATATTGAAGAATACAGGAAATAATAACATAAAATATGTGATTTTTGTTAGCTTATGTTTTTATCATCACTGCCAGCACGCATTTGTAAAATTATACAAGTCGCGTTGATGTGGTGAATTTCCTCAGACAGGTTAACATTTCTGTTTGCTTACAATTTATGTATTTTGGCGTTTGCTATGCACATTTGTATGTATGATTGTAAATTTATGTATGTATGTACATATGTATGTATGTATGTATGTGTACATAGTATGTAACAAAGACTGGCGATTAATTTGTTGTTTATGAAATGCTGTTATAAATGATGTGAGCATACATTGTATATCAAAACTTGTACATGTGTATGAATGCTTGCAAATGCGATGTACTTTTATGAATATGTTTATAATGTAAATACCTTTCAAATTTATTTTTGTCGATCTACATAATGTTTGTATGTTAGTATAAATTGATATGTCCTTCTTTAAATAATTTAGTAATATGTAGAGAGGATTATTTCTTTGATTGTCATTTTCGTACATAAATATGTACGTTCACTTCAAGAGAGATTTTAGACTGAAAGGGAGCACGACTGTTGGATACCCTGCACCTGCAATAAATATAAACAATAAATTTCTTAAATTAATTTAAATATTTAAAGTGTGTATACATAAATTCATATCAAAATACGATGTCTTCAATACATCTTCTACAATTGATATAAGCTATAAAATTATCCAAAGAGCTTGCACATCGTACATTGCATGATGCATATACGCATACGATGTATTTACATACATATGTATGTATGTGGGAATGTTAGGCTATCAGCAGCAGACAGCAGCTTTTCTGTAGAAAACGAAAATAATTTCCTGTTTCACATGTTTCTTTGTACATACAGTGTCTCAAAGCTCATTTGGAACAGTGTCTAGCAAACATTTTAATTGCCTGCCATAAACTCATTACTCATTATTTTTCAAAAATTCCAATCACCGATGGCAGGTACATATACTAACCACCAAAATGAATATATGACCCAAATAAACTTGGATTTCCCCACCCGCTAGGTCGGGTTATGTAAGACACTAGGAATCCGACGTACTTTCCGGTTCTACCAGGACAACGACCCCAAGCGTAAGTCCAGAATAGAACAGTCCTGGCCTAAATCGAACTGCCCCACATGATAATTCCACCGGCCCAGTCTCCAGATTGGAAAATAACATCCGGAATAACAAAATATCCAGCAAACAGGATCTCAAAAATGCTCTGCTGGAGGAGTGGAACAAGATCAGCCCAGAAACTACCCGGAAGATGGTATCTTCCATGAATAATAGGTTAAGCGAAGTTGTTAAGACTAAATGTTTTCTATGTTTTCTTTTTTTGACTAATTTTAATTAATTAATTAATATTATAATAAGCTCTGAAGTTTCTTTTTCAAATGTGATATAACATTAAGCAAATTGGCATTTAATCATTTTGCGTTTTTTTTCTTTGCTTTAACTTTAAAATTTTTGCTAGACACTGTTCCAAATGAACTTCGAGACACTGTATATATTGTAAATACTACAACAGAGGGCAAGTGATAAACGTCAGTATCAGGGAGAGAGAGAGAGCATAGGAGAGAGTAGCACTTGATTTCGTAAATTTTCAAATAGCACAAGCAAAGCAAAACAAAACATTGTATTATTGGGCAAAGTCAAAATTTAGCAATAACATCAATTAGTCACCAACAATCGTGGTGGGAAACTTGATTGGTCTTTGCTAACAGCAAATGAGAGCGCATTTAACACTGAACATAGTCAAGTAAAAGTAGCTGGGTATATGTACATATATACACACACACACACAGACACATATATATATGTATGTGTGTGACTGCGTTGCTGTCGAAACTTGTGGGGGTGTTTTACTGAGGTGAACAACGCACTCCACGCACAACAACAGCAACAGCAACAACAGGCAGCGTCATGTCATCTGCGGCGGAGTGCGGAGGTAGTAACATTCATTGTGTTGCACTTTATGGCAGGCGAGATACAGGCGAGGCAAGCACATTAATGGAAATTCGCAGCAACTGTTCGAAAACAAAGGTTTTATAGCGCTGCGTAGAAGGCCGATGAGATACAAAAATTAATGCGCGGTTGAGTTGATGTTGATTAGCAGCGAATGCACTCTCTCTTGCTTGTCCGATTGAATGCTTTGGGGCATTCAACTTGGACAGGTGCGAGACATGTAGTCATTGTATTTATTTACCGTTGCTGCTATCAACAGCTGTGAGAAAACCCGAATGAGTGACAAACAAGAGAGAGTGAGAGAGAAGGATAGAGAGAACACATGCACCTGCCACATACCACATGGAGACATCCATCAGAACGTGTCAACTATGCGCAATTTATTAATCTGCTAATTTTGTGCAACTGCGTACCGATCTGCAGCATAATTAATAAGACAAATGTTAATACACAATAATATACAGTGACACAAAGCTTATTTCGCCCAGCGTCTACCAAAAAATTTAAAGTGCTATAAAGTTTAAACAAGGAAACAAATTTAAAATGCTTAAAAGCCAATTTGTTTATTGTTATTAAAATATTAATTAATTATATATAATTAGTCAAAAACTAAACACATATCCAAAATACATGTCAAAGCATATTTCGCCCAGTCTTAAAAAAAGTTTAATATTTGCCGTATAAAAGCTTAAATAAGGATGTTAATACTTAGTATGATATTCTTTACCCTTAACAACTTCGCTTAACCAGTTTCCGGGTATTTTCTGGGCTGATCTTGCTCCACTCCTCCAGCAAAGCATTTTTGAGATCTTGTTTGCTGGATATGTTGTGATTCCGGATGTTATTTTCCAGCAGAGCCCACAAATTTTCAAGAACATTTAAATCTGGAGACTGGGCCGGTGGAATTATGATGTGGGGACAGTTCCAGATAAGCCAGGACTGTGCTATTTGGACTTATGCTTGGGGTCTTTGTCCTGGTAGATCCGGAAAGTACGTCGGATTCTTGCTTCTCGGCACTTTGGAGTAAATTTTCCTTTAGTATATCAAAGTTTACATACTTGTCCATTGTTGTTTCAATCAACACCAAATTTCCGACACCGGCTGCCGAGATACAGGCCCAAACCATGAAACTTCCTTCACTATGTTTGATTGTTGAGTGTTTGGGATTCAGCTCAGTATTGGGTTGTCGCCACACATAATTCCGTTTGTCGGTGCCAAAAATGTTGAATTTGTACTCATATTCAAATATGTCTGTTTTCCAAATCTGTGTTCCAAATCCTTGTCCAAGTGGATGTTGCGAACGTCATTCTAGACCCTCTATTTTTTGCTTTTATAAATTGCGTTTTCCGTGGTACTCGGGCCTTAAAGTCATAGTTGCGTAAAACCTCGAGCACTGTTTCCACACAGCCATTCTTCTCCATGTCATCTTACACCTGTTGAGTCAGTTTTAGAGTCGATATCTTAGGATTTCCCCTTAATTTCTTGATGATCCTCAGCTCGTCCTCCTTGGTGAAAATGTGGTTTGGTGCCATTCCGCCCTTGCCCTCTATCCGATTTTCGTAGACGAAACTCCAAATGATGTGAAATGCAGTTGAGGTGTCTAGATTGACCATTTTAGCTATTTGGATGAGTCCAGGATGAGTTTCCGTTGTCTAATGGTAGTCCGTTTGCCCATAGTCCTTGTTGGCTGGAAGCACCCGAGATGCAGTATTTTAGTGTTTTATATTCATTTTAGTGGTTAATACCTGTCATCGGTCTTTGGAATTATCGAAAAATAATGAATAATTAATTTATGGCAGCAGTTAAAATTTTTTCTAGACACAGTTCGAAATAAATTGTGAGACACTGTATATGTGGTGTGCGTGATCAAAAGTTTATTGATCCAAAACAAGAACCTTCACTTTCTTTGTTAAATAAAATCCCAGATTAAAATGCTCAAAGAAAATCGTTTTCTTTCTAGCATTTCTTATTTTACAGTGTTGATTTCGGCAGGAATGCATAATTGCCTTAGCATATCTTTTAATGGGGATTTTTGACTGTAATAAACAGAAATCGACAAGCAGGAGCGAGAATAGGAGGTACAGAGATAAAACATAGATTGCTTTGCACCCGGAACAGTAACGGAAATGTTTTGTTTGTGTGTTTTTAATATCACTATTCAAATTAGCTGCTTATGATCTAAAACAAACCATAGGGTTGCATTTAGCAGTGACAGTTTGCATTTTACAGCAAAAATCGAGAATATGTTCGAAAATCGTCGGCAAATTAGCAGAAATATTTTGTAAAATTTCAAATCGCTGATTACTGATACTACTTTTAAAGTGAGCAAACATAGATAACTGCTTAAATTTTTTAGAACATTAAAAAATCAAAAAGAAACTAAGGAAATAATAATATATTTGTGCATCTGTTTTTTTGTCGTTTCTTTCGTTTTTTTTTGTGTTTTTTTTTTGCTTTTTTGCTGACGCCATTTAAGTACATGTATATGTATATGCACAAGGCATACAATTGTCTGCTTAATGGTATAAGACTATTATTGTTCAAGGTGAAGTTTTCTACTCAACAGTCAACTCAAATTTTTGAATTCATACATATGTACATACATATATGTTTTTGCTGAGGTGATTTATTATTTTTTACTTAGGAAATTATGTTCATTTAAAATATATCAAATAAATTTAATAATGCGATTGAATAGGGACAACAATTTATATTGAATATTATTGTCCTAATCGCTTTGCTTTTTATTTATTTTTTGCGAGCTAGCAATAAGATAGTGTGCAAAAGAGATAGGGAGAGAAAGAAAGAGTGGGATAGAGAGAGTGAGAATTTATTAAATCATTATAATTTACTTTCAAGTATTATTTAAATAAGGTGAACATTTTATTTTTTTGCAGACAGTTGTGATTTATTGAGTCACTTGCTGAAGTTTGTATTTGTGGTTTA
The DNA here is from genome assembly GCA_035042205.1 of Drosophila infuscata. Classification (NCBI taxonomy): domain Eukaryota; kingdom Metazoa; phylum Arthropoda; class Insecta; order Diptera; family Drosophilidae; genus Drosophila; species Drosophila infuscata. The sequence continues at coordinate 20,283 of JAWNLR010000733.1, read as the reverse complement.
CAAGAAGTCTAATTTTACATATCAATAAATTGCGGAAAAAAAAAACTGACAGAGCGTGATATGAAATTTGCTTAGAAAGTTATGGAAATAATATTAGAGGAAAAACGATGTAAAGATATTCATAAATATTTTGCAATTCAAATAAATCTGACCAATTGACCAATCCTTCATAGTCAGTTTAGTTATATTTTGCATCTCGGGTGGAACAAGCCAACAAGGACTATGCGGAAACGGACTACCATTGATCAACGGAACAATTCAAAATCAAATATTCACATTGCCAAATGGCTGAAATGGTCAATCTAAGCAACTCAACTGTGTTACAACATCATTCGGAGTTCCGAGTACCACTGAAAATTTATAAGAGCAAAAAATAAATCAACTACAATGACGATCGCCAAAATCCACTTGTACAAGGACTTGGAGTTTTGGAACGCCGTCATATTTGAAGATGAGTCCAAATTCAAAATTTTTAAGTAAGTCCGGAATAGTACAGTCCTGGCCTAGATCGAACTGCCCCCACATGATAATTCCACCGGCCCAGTCTCCAGATTTAAATGTTATTGAAAATAAAATCCGGAATCACAATAAATCAAGCAAACAGGGTCTCTAAAAAGCTCTGCTGGAACACAGGAACTACCTGGAAGCTGTTATCTTCCATTAATAATAGGTTAAAGGAAGTTGTTAAGGCTAAAGGATATAATACTAAGCATTAAGCTTTTATACGCCAAATATGTAACTTTTTTTAAGACTGCTCGAACTAAGTTTCGATATGTATATTGGATATGTTTTCAGTTTTTGACTAATTTTAATTCATTAATTTATATTTTAATAAAAACTAAAGTTTTTTTTTTAAACGTGATATGACATGAAACAATTTGGCATTTAAACATTTTGCGTTTGTTTTCGTGTTCGAAGTATGACACTGTATGTGTCACAATGCTTGCAACTGATTATAAGGGTTTGCTTCAGAAAGCGTTTCCTGTCATAATTTTCATAGTTTGGATAATTTCTAGATGGATAATACCTAATTATGGTAAACAGCTGGATTCAGAAGAACTATAATCAATAAGTCTGGGAAATAATTTCAAGAAATATATTTAAATTAATTTAAAAAAAAATAAAAAAGAAAACGAATTTCAATACTTTAACATTATAATATTATTATGCAATTCAATGAATTATATTAAATAAACTGGAGTAAAGCGTATCGAATTATAACGTTGAATAAATTGAAGTCAATCAAATCGAATACAAAATTGTGGGCGGCTAGAAAACTGTCAGTAATATTATCGATATGGTGGTTTGGCTGCTTTAATGTATTAAGTTTCTGATAATACCATCTATTATTGACCACCTCAACATCACTAATCGATTCGATATCTGTCTATCTGATTCTATGCTAACTAGTCACTTAGTTTTGAAGCTATTTTGATAGTAGCATGTCAGAAACGAAAGGATAAATTCACTATATTTCACTATATGTTATGATATCGGAACCCGATTAAGTATACATATAGCATTTATACAAAAAAATCATTTACAATTGCAATATATTAATTTGCATTTAATATTATTACAAATGACGGTGGTTGCACATAAAAAATATGAGTTGTCAACAAACATACAGAAATAGATTTCATCAATACAAAATTTGTGTAAACGAACATAAGTAACATAGTAATGTATGTTCTTATTAAGTGGACGGAATGGGACTTAAATATAATGCAGATTCATGTATAAAAATTGCATATTTTTTGTTGATATGTTCTAGACATTATTTAAGGCACTAAGCTAGTGGAAATTTGTTGTGTACAAATAAGGCGCGTTCGTTTTCCCTTGTGTAAAGTTCCAACGGACGGAATAAATATATATATGTATTGTATTGTGACCACAACCAGATTGATTAGCCCACTGGCATTGTGGACACAGTGCTGTGGGGTGTTGTTGGTCGCGAGCCGGCCAACGAGTTGGCAGTGGATGCGTGTAGAGAGGCCATGGTGCCCATCTGAAAGTGAAACAGTCAAATAAGAGATTATTTTTGTAATTTGTTTGAGACCCCAATAGAGACTTACGCGCAAATGAGCCAGATCCTCAAGCTTTGTTAGATCCACCAGTTCGAGAAATAGCGAATATACGACGGCCCAACCATAGATGGAGAACAGACAAAAAATGCTCCACAACAGCACCATTATAATATTATACGCAAAGTACAAATCATTAACAATGGCAAAGAAGATGAGGGCTAGGGCACGCCAAACGGTGAAAATGGCAAATGTCCACAACCAGGGCATAACTTTCCTTTCGTATTCCTGTGGAAAGGATAATGAATTGTGGAAATTGCATATGTAGTATAAGAGCTTAGCTTACCTTACGCAGTGCGACGCAGAGCAAGACGCTAGTTACAAAGTTGATTATTGCCATAATTAGTGAGAATAAGGCAAATACGATCAACATGTTGCGCACTGCAAATAATATGAGTCAAATTCAGTGTAAGAAATGTATATAACGTAACGACTTAAATACCGTGATTGTTGCCAACATAAACAAACTCGTACGATATGATATAGTAGCCATAGTGTGTGGAGCCTGGGGCGGCCATCGCGTAACAGTATATATCAAAAATCGTGGTGCCAATGGTGAAAAGTGAAAGAAACTGCAAATATAGAAAATCATAACAAAGTTTTAATTTATCAATATGTCTCCATTAACTAAAATCTAAAGTCCACCAACTTATTTCAATATATATTAAATATATCATTAGTAAAAAACACTGTTTTATTAACATTTACATTTAAAAGTACCAAATACCTACATTATTGTTACTTATTTATTTTGTTATTTAAATATTTTAGCTATGGATTTATTTAATAAAAGAAAAAATATATTATTTGTTTTAATAATATAATAGCTATAGAAACAAATAAATAAAGAAAAATAGATTCTAAGTCATTGTTTTACTTTTCACTGTTTGAAATTCAAATCGGATTTTAAAGAATATATTATAAATAAATAAAAAGAATTCGTTTCTTCTTCTTCTTAATACCTATTATTAACTGAAAATACAAATTTGCTTTCAAAAACACATAACAAGTAATATTTTAGGAGCTAGGACTGTACTTGCACTTGTTCAGTTATAAACCTTTACTACAAATGTTACTAAGTTATAACTGTATTTGGTTTGGTACTGTTCTATTATAAGTTAAGAAAAGAATCTTACGACAGCGAAGAGGCCAATTAACATGGCTCCTTTTTGTATATCGATGTACTGATTGTTCTTCAGCAGGGGCCGCTGGTACCACGGAATGCGCACGGAGCGTGTTGAGCGCGACATTTTCGAATGCAGATTTGTCGAAGATCTGGATTAAGTATATACAAGGATACATAATACATATATATATATTTAGATATATAGATAAATTTTATATTACCTGCCCGTGGCATGGGAATAAACCGATGGGTTTGACCGATAAGTTGAGGGCGTTTTACGGCCGTAATTCATGTTGAAGCCTTTTCAATGACGTCACACAATGCTGAATATTGCAGGATATGCTACAGGCACACGCTTAGCTGTGAACATAAAGTTCTCTATTAGTAGCGTTAATACATTTTTGATAATTAAACAAAGCTGATTGACGGGCGTGTCTGCTTAATTTGTTATTTTGGGTGTGTCAAGCAAAGCCAAAGCTGAAGCCCAGCTTAAATGTGCCCAAATTTATGGCACGTAGTTGAACAGTCATATAATCGTATGGGATCAGAGTGAAGCGTTGTCACTTCGTTTATTTATATGCACTTTTTAATTATTTTATTCATTTATTTACGTACACAAATACTGAATATTTCGTTGCTACACAAAATCAACAAATCCACTGAATCAGGAAAGTGCTGCCCATTTCCTCATTAGCGTTGCTTTGATGCACTTCACTGTGGCACAACTGTTGTGCAACAGGTGTATCGATTGCATGCCAATCGATATACATTCTCATCAGCTGCGTGTTAATATTCTGTGTGAATGTCAAATGGCATTGTTATGGTTTTTCCACAATTTCAATTCTAAAGCAAATGCCACAAAATCGCGACTTTATCTTTTTAAATTAATGGGTTTATTAGTTTTGGAAATATGTCACTACCGAGAATAACGGATTATGAGATACTGGAAAAACTTGGCGTAGGCAGCTATGCAACTGTCTACAAGGCGCGCCATAAAGTGAGCCATACAATTTATAATTACTTTAAATGAGTTCCCAAATCGCAATTAAACTATAACTTTATCAGAAGCAGCGCACTTATCATGCCATCAAGTACGTGGAAATGTCAACGTTGTCGCAAAGCTCACGCGATAATCTGATTATGGAAATTCGGCTGCTTCGTGATCTCAAGCATAAGTACATTGTGACGCTTCAGGATTTCTTTTGGGATGACAAGTGAGTATTTCACTCGCATTTTGCACAGCAAAATATAAAACATATTATAATCTTATAAATATAATTAATTTATTATTCACAAATATTATAATTAGTTTAAATATTAGGAGTTTTTTTTGTCCAATTTTATTTTTAGTTTAGAGCCATTCTTTATTCCTGTACTAAACGAGTCTTGTCTCCTTTAGATAATTAATGAAATAGTTGATCTCAAACTAAACCTGATATTTTTATTAATCCTTTTGCCTACGAATTGTGTATAATTATTTGAAATTTTCACGAAATTTGAGCACGAAGGTTGTACAATATGTAAATAAAACAGCAAAAGTTGCGTCACATCAATAAATCGGTTATCGAAAGCAATCAACACAATTTTACAAATGTGTACTTACCCAGTAGGGCCCAAGAGCCTATCAAATCTAAAGCTTTTAAATTATTATTTAATTAAATCATTTTAATCGTAGCCAAGTGAGCTTAAATATTTTAACCACGGCTAGTACACTTTAATACTTATTTCTTAAATAAAACGTTTGGTCCTAAAATGAAGGAGTTTCTTGAGTAAGAAAATTAAATTATTTGATTTAATTTTAACTACGAAAAATTTGCTTCCGTATTCTATACTTTGTCCCTAAAACATTTGGTTTCTACTTTTATTTTAATATGGTTAAAGTGTTGTGCTCAAGCGGGTCCAATTGCCGGCAATGGATTAAAGTATTGAGAGGAGTTCAGACATTAACCCTTTCGACAATCGAAAATTATTGCTCACTAGTGGTTAGAATAAAACAATTGGGATATCAAAATGACAACAAATGGTACATACCAGAAATTGCTTATCAAGTTTTATAGACGAAAGATAGACAAAATCGCCAGTTTCTGTTGCGATCGGCTTAAAAAAGCATTGCAAAATCTTTAAGACCGAAATCAAATGACTGAAAATCTTTTTGGGGCTTTATATAATGGATGTTTTTTAGATTTCAATATATCAAACATTTTTTAAGATCTAACTATAAAAAAACCGATCAAAAAAATCTAAACTTAAAATATTTTCTGAAAAAAAAGAAGAGTTTTACGCATTGTAAAAACACATTCCTGTTTATTAATGAATGATTTATGATAGGTATTGACTTTGTTTTAGACAAAAATTTCCCGGAATCTTAGGAATTTACGATACTTTCGGCGCCAAGGCGCCATATTATTCATAAAGTACATTTCTAATCCAGAGATTTTATTTTCTTTATTTCAGTGTACATTTTTATAAAATTGAAAAAATACAAATGTATGTCGCATTTTTAAGTTTTTTATTAGTTGTTTACAAGCAAAGAAACTTTAAAATTGGCTTTGTTGTTGCTTATTAATATTATTATAAATAAACATTAGTTTTTTAATATTTCATATATACAAATATTTTAAATAGGTTTATAAATTAATTTACGATTTAACACCGATTCTATAAAGCTAAAAATTCTAACAGATAAGCTCTATTACTTCCTTAACTAATCGTCGTGTTATGTTAGGAACTATGTTTGTTGTAAAATTATTTAAAGGCGAAATAGACTCAGCTGCGTTGATGAACCAAATAAATTTTTCTGTACCCTCTAGACAGTCTCGTTATTACCTCCCATTTTCTCTTAATCGTTTTACTACTAACTATTCCTTGCATGAACCGTTTCGAGTACTCTGTAATGATTATAATAAACTATATCATGTTATCAATTCAGAGTTTTTATACTATTATACCAAAAAGGTATAAGAATATATTGGTTTTGTGCAATGTCCGTCATGTTGTCTGTCCGTCTGTCCGTCTTGGAAAGTATACTGGAAAGTACCCTCAAAAGTTAAAGTGTCTTGGGTTTGGTAATACGTCCATTAGGGAGCTAGAAAACAGCGAAAATCGATTTTAACAAATCGATAAATCCACATATCCCTCACAATTTAATGGATACAGTCACCAATTTTGGTTGGTAGGTTGTTGGCGAGGTCCTTGAAAGATCGGCATGTGCCACGCCTACCTACAGCAGTTTTTGAGAAGGGAACGTCAAATTTGGTAGGTATATTACTGGTAGTTGCCTTTAAGAACCGATAACCGATAAATTTGTGGTGCCACGCCCACACCTGCGCCTATAATCGACAATTCCGATTGTAAATCGATAACTCCGTATATCTCCGAACATTTTAAAGATAGAGTAACCAAGGTAATTTGCTGGTAACCTCCTCCAAAGATTGTCATATCAAATTTTTGACCACGCCCACATCCGCCGCCCCCGGAACTTCGTCTCTATTAATTTAAAATGCGCATATCTGCCGTAATTTGCAAGCTAGAGTCGCAAAATTTTGCAGGTATGTGACTGGTAACTCCCCCAAAGATCGATAAAAAAAATTGGATGGCCACGCCCACTCCACCTACCTAAACCGATACACCTGTTAGTGTAAATCGATAAGACCATATATCTCACGCAATTTGAAAACTTAAGTCACCAAATTTGAAAGGTATATTGCTAGTACCACCCTTCATAAATGTGTTTTGGACAACGCCCACTCCCGCCCACAAAAAACGATAAATGATTGTATCTCCCGCAATTTAAGAGCTACAGTTACCAAACATAGAAGGTATATTACTAAGATCGAACTTTAAAATTTTTTGGGCCACGCCCACTTCCGCCCACAAAACGGATTAACGCCCATATCCCCCGCAATTCAAGTTAGGGTAGGAAGATTATTAGAAAACTTCTCTATAATTTTTTTGGGCAACGCCTACTACCCTAAAATCTCAAAAAGCCCATATCTCCGGAATTTAATTCCCGTGTAAAAGCCACGCTCATTTATATGCAAATCATATACATACATTTTTATTAGTAGAGAATTAACAGAATGTGTTCCCATTTAAAAATGGAAAACTGGGACAGTATTTCTTGACTGCACACGAATTATGGTATAATAGTATTTCGCTGTCGTTTACGTCCGACTGCAACGTTCTATCTTGTTTTCATGTACATGTGGATCTTAACTAATTCTTACTAATTATTTTTGGTCTGATTGGGTTTTTCTGGGTTTTCCTCAATTCATGCAACAAATGTTGGAACATTTTGTTTTCTACCTCCAAAAATCTTAGAAATCTAAAATAAAAAAATATAAATTCTTATATATCTTATAAATATTTTAGTATTTTTTAATTTATTTTAAATTTAAATTTTATTTTAAATTGAATTTAATTCAAATTTTTAATTTTTGTATTTTTGGTGTCGACTGACTTTAGTTGACAAATAAATATAAAAGTCGAGCCAGTAAGTGACAATACTTGTTTCTGAATTTACGAAAAGATATTTCACAAAATTTCTGTTTATATTTTTAGTTCTTACAAATGCATTTTTAATAAAAAAATTTACCTAAGAACTCAAACAACAACGAGTATTTCTAATTCTAAGGCAATTTTGTATTGTTTTTTAAAATGTAGGTCGATTTTTTTCAGAGTACAGCTTTAATTAATAAATTGACTATTGTCTGAGTAATACAGCGATTAATTCCGATGGTCATCGGCAGTTGTAATTGAAATAGATTTAAATGTGCTCAAATCTAATTGGTTCTTTCGCTGTCTTTTAAGGAATATCTACATTGTATTGGAATACTGCAATGCTGGCAATTTATCTGCGTTTATACGCACCAAAAAAGCACTACCGGAGTCAACATGCCGTTATTTTCTGCGCCAGTTAACAGCAGCCGTTCAATATATGAGAGCCAATGACATCTCACACTTTGATCTCAAGCCGCAGAATCTATTGTTAACGCGCGACGCCAATCATGTAACTCTCAAAGTTGCAGATTTTGGGTAAGTTTTTCGAGAAGAAGCTGGCAGTATATCTTTAATTAGATGCGTTTCGCTCCTTGTAGTTTTGCGCAACACTTGAAATTGGGCGAAATAAATCAACAACTGAAGGGATCACCCCTATACATGGCACCGGAGATAGTGCGAAAGCATCAGTACGATGCCAAGGCAGATCTGTGGAGCGTTGGCGTTATTCTCTATGAATGCCTGTTCGGCAAGGCGCCGTACTCGTCGCGGACCATCGATGAGCTGCTGCTGCGGATACGCAAAGCGGAGCCTATTGTGCTGCCACCTCATGCTCGAATCAGCAACGAGTGCCACGATTTGTTGCGCCGTTTATTGGCTCACGAGCCGGCGGAACGCATCTCGTTCGCTGATTTCTTTGAGCATCCGTTTTTGGATCTGAAAACATTTCCCTCGGAACAGACACTGAAGAAGGCCATTGATCTGGTCACCAGGGCGGTGGAGTATGATGAGAAACGTGATTATAAAGAGGCCTATTATTTGTACTGCAGTGCATTGCAATATTTTGTGCCACTCATCACCGAGGAATCGGATGCCAGCCGACGGCAGGAGCTGCGTAATCGTGCGCTCGCCTACATGAAGCGCGCCGAGGAGGTCAAAAATGTCCTCATCGAGGATGAGTACAAAATGCTGGCACAACGTCAACAGCAGCAGAAGCAGCAAGAAAAATCCAAGGCAGCAACAACGGCCGAGTCCAATCAACCGAACAGATCGCGCTTGATTGAAATGCTTGAGCCGGATGCGCGCTATAAACAGCTTTGTATGATGTGTATATGCTCTTAAATTAACTAGAACCACTAAGCAGACATTGCATTAATAACAAACTATCCATTAACAAATGGATAAAGAGGGTATACTTGTCTAGAACGAAGGATATGCCTGGTCAGCCTAAGCAGCCATCCCATCCATCCCAGTCAGCCTGTCTGCCGTCTGTCTGTATATCTTTAAAATTGTGTCTTCAAATGAATATAATATTCGAAAATATGCAACGCAAATCAAGCATATTCAATTTTCGAGATTTTGGGGGCGGAAGTGGGCGTGGTCAAATTTTGTTCGCAGATTATTAAAGGGTGTTACTAGCAATATAACTTTAAAATTTTGTGATTTATGCTTTCAAATTGCGTGAGATATATGGGCTTATCAATTTACACCAAAAGGTGTTTCAGTTTAGGTAGGTGGAGTGGACGTGGCCATCCAATTTTTTATCGATCTCTTGGGGGAGTTACCATAAATATACTTTCAAAATTTGGTGACTCTAACTTACAAATTATGGAAGATATGCGCATTGTAAATTTCTTGGGACGAAGTTCCTGGGGGCGGCGGTTGTGGGCTTGGTCCAAAAAATGACATGCCAATCCTTGGGGGAGGTTACCTTCCAAGTTTGGTTACTCTATCTTTAAAATTGTGGGAGATACACGGAGTTATCGATTTACACTTTCCGAAATACCGACATTGTCGATTATGGGCGCAGGTGTGGGCGTGGCAACACAAATTTGTTATCGGTTCTTAAAGGCGACTATTATACCGAAGGTCTAACAAATTAGGAATATCTATATTGGGATTGAATTTTGAGCAGACACCCTTTAAATTTTGTTATTACTATTATATATTTGATTCTATCTATCTACGATTAATGTCTTATAGTTCTTCTATCGAACTCGAGTCCGTCTTTGAAAACTGGTCTGGAAATCGGGCGCAAAGGTGAGCTGTATCTGTACGAGCGAAAGCTGGACGCTGCCTTGGAGGCGTATACCTCTGCGCTGGGTATTTTGGTGCCGTTTGTGAACAATGAGCCGAAGGGTGAACGTCGCAATCTGGTGCTGCAACAGGTGAGTAGGTGTTGGATAAAAACGCACTAAGATTGATTAATTTACATCTGGTTTCAGCTGGATTTCTGGATCAAGGAGGCTGAGAGTATCAAGAGTATTTTAAGCGCTAAAAATTTGGATGAGGAGGAGCAAAAGATGTCCACGGTACGCAGCTGCAGTATACAGTAGAAAGTTAATCATTTTTAGACTACAGCTTTGTAGAACTTGCTTAGTTATGTAATTGTTATTTAGCTCCAAATGTGGTCCTGTGTAGATTATTATGTGGTGGGTGAAGTAATCTGTTCTACTCAACTAGCATGTCCGACACTTGTATTATTTGTTAATAAAATAAAATAATTATCTACTAATTTTAAGCAATTTTCACACACAGTTCTACATTCCAGAAATAATATCACCTTATGGCTGGCACATCGGGTCACACATTTATTTATTTTTATGCATTGTGATTACCTTAATTAAGATGGTTTAGACAAAAGTCTACGTTAAATATAAATTATAAATTATGATCATAGATACACAAATGTTGTTTCAATCTTGTTTGCTCGTTCAGATTTTTGATTGCTCTATTTTCGAATAATGACACTGAGTTATTTCCTCATTATTATAATAATAAGGTTTGTTGCTGCTCTCTTTTGTAGACTCAAATTTTAATTATTGAATAGTAGCAACCATTTAATAGTGTAAAAACCCAATATGTCAATCAGGGGCCATAAAACTCAAACGCAATTCTTTGTTTAATTGTAAATCTGAGAGAGTTGGATCAAGTTCTTTCTGTATTCAATATTTATAACTCACTTATCGCCGACCATAAATATCTTGCCTATCGCTGCGATATGTGTCTTCAGGCATCTTATCCTCCTATAAAAAGCGTCATTCGCAGCGATTGGCGTCAAGAGTCTCTTCGCTTAATTTCAATAGAGAATATGCTTTCGACAACGCTCCTCCTGCTAGTGGCTTTTGCCTGTGGCGGCGCTTACGCTGCACCTCCCATCGAAGGTCGGGTGGTCAATGGCACAGACGCCGTCGTAGAGAACTTTCCCTTTGTGGTGAGTGTGCATAAATTCTTACTCTTAAATAGGTAAATGATATTTATGTAAATATATATAAATTATATATGTATAAATATATATAAATAAATATATGTATTTATATGTTGCAGATCTCGTTGCGTGGTCCCACTGGCTCGCACTCTTGCGGCGGATCGATCATTGCGCAGCAGTTTGTGATGTCAGCGGCCCATTGTACAGCCGGACGGACTGCCGCTCAGTTGTCCGTGCAATATGGTGTGACCAAAATTGGTGCCAGTGGACCCAACGTGGTTGCCGTCAAGCGGATCATTCAACACGAATCCTACAATCCCAGCAAGAACTATGCCAATGACATAGCCCTATTGCAGGTGGCAGTACCATTTAAGTTCGATTATTTGACTGTGGCGCCCGTGCAACTGCCACCTCTAAACTATGCCACGCCACAAACAAAGGCAGGCGGAGTGGCTACCCTTATTGGTTGGGGCCTCGACAAGGTGAGTTGAGTGGCTTAAATAAAAAAGGTTGCATTTATTTTATGAATTTGTATTGTTAATTTAGACTGGCGGCAGCGTTCAGTCGAATTTGCAGCAGGTGCAGCTGAAGGTTTATTCGGACGATGAGTGTAAATCGCGCCACAAGGGCGCCACAGATCCACTCTATCACATCTGCGGTGGCGTCGACGAGGGTGGCAAGGGGCAATGCAGTGGCGATTCAGGCGGTCCCCTCATCCATGACGGCAAGCAGGTGGGCATCGTGTCGTGGAGCATCAAGCCGTGTGCTTCGGCTCCTTATCCGGGTGTCTACTGCAAGGTGGCCAACTATGTCGATTGGATTCAAAGGAATCAAATAATATTGGCTTAGATCGAAAAATAAAAACCCATGCACTTTGATTACTGTTTATCGGTTATTTTCCATTTATTGCTTCTCGACTTAATTCTCGGTTCAAAATCGCTATCGCTTCGTACTTATCGCCAGTGCCTAATAAATAAACATCCTAAAAATAGCTGTGAATCAAGCAAAAAAGTTTCTTCAAATCTTAGCCATAAATTTTGCAACATATTTTTTTAATTTTGCTGATAACTTAATCATATAGCGCTTCGATTTTTTAAATTATCATTGTCATAGATCCACAGTGAAATATCAAAATCATAAGCGACAATGGAATACCCAAAAAGCCATGGAAATATTATTTTTCAAAAAGTAAGGAATCTAATAATTTAATGTTTAGTGACTTTGGTTTTATGAGCCAGGAATTCAGGTGTATATCATAAGTTTCAATCTCCTACATTTGCTAATAATATAGCTAATAATCAAACAAATCAGATTCAACTACTGCATGCATTTCATTTTATTGATATTTTTTGAAAAGTTCCTCAAATTGAAAGCCAAGACGCGTACCCGGTTGGTTGCTGTACAAACTCAATGACATTCCGTCTGGTACTTTTTATAGCAAAGTCATTTCATGCATACCTTTTGTTCGATGCACAGCATGCGACATGTTGGAAAAGAGCTGAAGTCTCTCTGTTAAAAAACTGCTCTTTAACATATGTTAACATTAACCCAGTCATCTTCAATGTCACAAACATTTCTACAGTATAAAACAATATTTATATTTCTTTTAGTTAAACCAAAATTTGTTTAATTTAAAACAATAAAACTATTCGAACTTAGCCAAACTACATATATCATTTTTTTATTTACGACAAAATACTGATAAGGTTTTGATACAAAATCGTCAGTGTTTTCAAATTGAATTACTTTTGTTGTTGTTGAATCTTGAGCTTGTGTCTGCTGTTAAATACGCATTCAATAAATATTGCGATCATTGAATGAGACTCTTAATATTGATATGGGACATTGATGCACCGATGTACATGGGTACTGGGAGAGGAGGGTTCGCTGCGCACTTTGTTCGTTTGCCAGTCGACGATTGCTGTTCAAACGCGACGCACGTTTTAAGCGGACGCCGAAAACTGCTGGCGCAAATTCAAAGTAGGCTTTAGCTCAAAGTGGTCTCCGGTTGAGATAAAACAAAGAGTTGACATTAATATTTGGGAAACACTGAGATTTATATGCAGACCCTGAGAAAGGAGAGTGAGTGCTTCATTTGCACTTCAAGTTGCTGCTAATTTGCATTGATTATGACAATGTTCTTTGATGTTGAGCGTTAAATAAACGAGGCCAACAATTGCCCTCCATGGAAATTAGTTCGTTTAATTGCAAATAATTTGTCAATTGGCTGTCTAAGCAGCACCAGCAGTAGCAGAAGCAGCAAATGTCTGCAGTTGAAAATAGTGTAACCATTATTACATTTTTATGCAAGCACAAATTTAGCAGCCGCCTGCCCCATTTTTGCTTTTGTCGAAACAAAAAAATCAACCAAAAGCCCAAAAGTATGCTGCAAAATGCACACATAAAATAGGCTGAGTTTTGCGTTTGTGCTGCAGTTTGCAAATGAGAATTATGACATTTAAATTGAGTTAAATTTCGTGGAAATAGTTAACGATCTGGGGTTTATGTGCAACTATTTGAATTAAAAACGTTTGTGATTTATATGGTTGTAGCGAAGTATTACAGAATTTTCTACGAATATGAAATATATTAAATATTTGTAATTGTAGTAGACTCGTTAAAAAAGATATATACTATGCTTTTGGAGTAATTATTATTGGTTATAATTATTTTTTGTGTTCCTTTATTACATATAATAGTTTTGTTATTTTTTATTCATTTATCTGTACTTATATGTGCAATTAAATGTGTTTCATTTTTAGTTTTTATCTTGCTGTTCATGACATGTGCTTTTATTGTATAAATAACATTTATAAACATAAAATTAATGTTTTTAATTACACATTATTTATAATCTAAAAGAATTAGAAGCCTCCAATTGCTTTTTGAATTTTATTAAAAAATATAGCAAAAATAAATTGCAAATTGAAGTCGTCTGTGTTTTAACTTAATTTGTCCCCGCAACAATTTAAAGAACTGATTCGTTCGATTTGCTGCTTGTTACAATTTGTTTTGAAATACTCCCGATTTCGGGCAGTGATCGAGTACCTTAGTTTTTTTTCCGAGCTCTTTACCAAGAAAACGAAATTTCCAGAAAGATTTAATTTTGTATTTATTTGATGACGCAAAAAACAAGTAAAAAAAATAAAATAAATAAAATTTAATTTAAATTAAAAAAATAAGAAATATTTATAAGAATTCGAAGTAATGACAACATCAATGAATGAAGAAAGAATACTATGCATATAAGTATATAATATGAAAATTGGTTATGTACAATTATCTGCTCTAGTAATTACATACATAATTAGAAAAGAAACTTAATTAGATATTGTACGCGTGCATGATATTAAGGATTTTTACGTCCACACTTGAAAATCTACTACATTATTATGACATCAATGTAGGGACAGGGATTTTGGGAAACATTTTGAAATAGTTTAATTGTTTGTTGTTTAATTTTTATTAACTGTATTTTTATACATGTGTAGCAGTACCAGCCTTTCAATGAGTATATTTCGGTTTATGAATAGTAAAACTTAGCAAAGTTGCTGATTGGCTTGTTTAAGGACTTATTCAACACAGATTTCAACACATTTTACTTAAAGGCGACAAACGCTAACAACAAGAAAAGGAAGAAAAAAATAAACATTGTAAAAACATCAAATTATGAACTAAAAGTTTAAACTAAAAACAAGATAGGTTGCAAGACCGCAAAGAACCCTCGACCAAAAAGAAAACAAACAAACAAAAAAAATATAAAAAAAATACAACAAAACTAGTGAAAATAGCAAAATTGCAATTTTTGTGATTCGGCGTGTTTTTTGCCGTGTGCATCTGGTGTCCGTGTCAAAGGTTAAAGCTCATATGAAAATGTCGCACGCTAACCAAAAAGCAATGACAACAAAAGCCATCTCTGTTGCCAAGGTCGCATCAACTATGGAGGTCTTTCAGGCCAGTCGGGCGGCAGCATCTGCAGTTCCTGGTCCGCCATGGGTAGTTCTCTTGTTGGCCTCCATTTTGTTCTGCAGCAGTAGCTTTGGGCTTGTCGAGGGTCTCAAGTGCCACATGTGCGGACAGTACAACGAGGGCGTGGGATCTATAACTCCCTGTACGAACTACTCCAAGGAAATTGAACATCTCTATTTGAAGGAATGTACCAAGAAGACCGAGAAATTCTGCGTGGTAAGTTGTTTTCTTCTATATTAATGAGCAGCTAGCTAACTGAATGTTGCACAGTTTATTTCACTGTTCCAAGGTTGCATACCACACTGAAAACTTGAAATATATAACACACCCGTTCATGAACGTCTCAACTATAGTATTAAAATTGGGGTACCTTTCCAATTAGGGGGCTGGCAATTGTTAATATACATCAATGTGCAAATCCACACAACATATATATTTTCAACCATTTTGAGGTTAATTGGTCCAAATTGGGAGTATAAATTGCTTACATCCATTCTTGTCTCCCTGAACCACCCTAGAAATCAAAGTCCAATCCACTTAAAGGTAAATTAATGACAATAATTTCCGAAATTTGAGCCACGCGCATGATCTTACGTTTTTTACTTTTTCATTATGAACTTATTTTTTTATTTCATATTATAGTGTTTAATTAATAGATAAGATTGTTGTTGCTTGGAGAAGCCTGCAGTTGGTTAATATTATTTCGAGGCGACTTCATCACGCATAGGAACGACAAGCCAGAGATCAGATCAGGTGTGATTTCTATTTGTATATATATATATATATATGTATGTATATTTACAATGTACATGCCTAAATATCTAAGAATACGCATTTACCATCTAGTATTTATTGCAAATAAAGAATATTCTCGAATTTATGTTTGATTAATGGTAATAAATATTAATAATAAATTTTGATAATTTGATAATTAATAATAAATTTGATTTGCAAATGTCATACGTGAATTATGGAAAACATAAAGTTTAAAAAAAAATGCATTTGAGAAATTTAAAACATAAATTAGAATCAAGAAGTAAATAAAAATATTAAATAAAGTACAGCTAATCAGTGTCAGTAATTTATATTAGCAATTATCAGTAATCATTCATAGATAATTACTTAAAAGCATTTCTGCATACACATAGAATATGCTATTTGGGTATTTTCTATGCAAATTAATTATACAATACTTTGCGGTCTTATGTAGAAGCAAATGATATCTTGCAGGATTGTCGTAATGTATGTCTGTGGTAGATGTGTGTGTGGGTGTGTGTGTGTGTGTGGGTCTGTGAGTGTGTATATGTTTGGGTCTGTGTGCACAATTTGCCCATAAATTTGCTCACAATGTGCTCCCGACTCTCCCGGGTGTCTAGTCAGAATGGCACCAGCAGAATCACAGCCAGTCCTTGCCACTTAAGGGATTGTCCGTTTGTTTGCTTTGGCAATAATTAAATATTTAACAGCTATTTGCAACACACAGCTGCCTGCAAATTGCTTCAAACCAATGCACAGTGGCAAGAGTAGTAGATGAATGCCTACACTTAAACTTATTGAAAATAATCCAAATTTACAAATATATTTACAAGATTAAATATTCAATTTGATTATTACTCATATTAGATTTTCGTATTATGTTTCTTTAATTAAGTAGTATAAAATTAAAACTACGCAGTTGCTACTTATGTACTCACTGTATATGCACATACATATATATAATTTGAAACTAAAACTAATTTTAGTGAAAATGTATATATGTATATATAATATATATATTTTATAAGGTCACAAATGCCAGATGCTGCCCTTTACTGCAACTAAATGAAATCCTGTTTAACCATTTTATTTTCCTCTCAGTATATCGTAAATTTTTGTTATTAGCACGATTGTTATTCGAGGGGGTCTAAAGATTAATGACTGCATTTTAAAAGAGCTCGTTTCCTTAACCCACGTACTATACAATGCTTTTACTTATAGTCTTATACATTCTGTCCCTCATTTAACCCCTTGCAGTTTGTTCTTGATAGTTGCCATTAATTTTGACATTCACTGCAAATTGGCTAATTAATTAGCAAATAATTTAAGCCAGCCTCAAACTGATGGGTGGCAAAGAGTGATGTGGAGATGCTCTAAAGAGTAAAATGAAAGTTTTTCGAAATAAAGGACGAAGCAAAAGGATTCCTGGGCAAGTCGAAGAAATTCCGACCTTTCACATATATAAGCTTAAGAATTGTGTATTTTGTGAACAAAACTACTTTTATATTAACAATTTTTTTTATCAGATCATTTACATTAAATAAACAAAATAGTCATCAAATGATCATATCCATATTTTCCGATCAATTTTAAAAATCCGCCATAAATCTTATAAAATGTTTACCTTTTCTAAAGTTGTCATCTTAAATAAATAATACATTTTATTTTTAATTCAATTTAATTTATTTTGATTTCTATTTTTTTTATTTTTTCTGTATCCACAGATATTGGACGGTACTAAATAAATAAAATAAAAATTGTACATGAACACACTTAAGTGTTGCTTACATTTTTTAATTACCCACAGAAATCTAATAAGCTTTTCCTTTTTAAAATTAAAATTTGAAATAGGTTTTTTTAATTTAATTTAATTCAATTTATTTTTTATCTGTATCGACTGATATTAGTCGAGCTTAAAAAAATTTATATAAATATTGTATATGTACGCACTAAATTATCATATTTTTCGCAAGGGCATAGAAAGTGTTGTTTACATATTAACAGCATCATAAGCACTGACGATTAGAGCGTAGTAGCAGCCGTGGCCCTCTTATCTTTGTTATATAAAAGTTGAAGGGTTTCTGGGAGCTATTATGGTCGTTGTTGTCGGTTTTTGTTGTAGTGCTGACAGCTGGGCCTGAGCCCCGGCATGTGGCATCGTGGTATTGTGGTTGGGCGGGCGAGTGCTATTGTGTTGCTGTGGCAGGGCTTATGATTAGTTTTTTACTAGTAGGCCGTTGGTTGGCGCCGACTGTCGGAAATCTGCTCATCTTGTTGGCTTTACATTTAAAGCTAACTGCAAGATAGATGATTTAGCTTGGTTTCGGATACAACATTTCTGCCGCACTTTGCCATTTACAATTATAAAATGCAGGGCATAAGGTCGTTCACATATGACCACAAGCGAACGCACACTCACACACACACAAACAAATACGTTGCTTCTGTGTTGGACAAACAATGCCGCCATTGTTGAAGCCTGTTTGTTTTAGGCTCCAGCACGTACACAAATACAAAACAAACAAGAATGCTCCAGTCGAGAGGGGTCGACTTGGAGATAATCTGTCCACAAGTCGTCATCTATCATTATTCGTTCTTGTCGGATATGTATATAGAAATTATAGAAAATATACATATGTATATGACGCCATTCAATTTATATTTATCTAAGTACTTAAAATGATGTCGCTGTTTGTTAAGTGAAAATATTGATATTAATTGACTTGATCTGAGTCTCTTACTCTTAGAGTCACTGATATCGGCCCAAGCAGTCAGTCAAGCAGACAAAATTGGCTAGATTAACTCGGCTTTTGGTGCTGATCAAGAATATATTCCTATGTGACGACGTAGATGCTTTCTTCTGAGTGTTGTTCATTGAGTTTTTTGAGGGTACACAAAAATAAAACAAAATTAAAAATTACAAAATATCGTCGTATGCAAAATTTGATCACGTGAAAACAAAGTAGAGTAGAAAAAGGAGCAGACGCATCGTTGCGTTACGTAATTTATTTATTTATTTATTTATTTATTTATTTGTCAACTAAATTCAGTCGACACCAAAAAATACAAACATTAAAAATTTGAATTAAATTAAAATTAAAATTAAATTAAAACTTTAAACAAATTAAAAAATATTTTTTTATTTATTTATTTTTATTTTTTTTATTTCAAAGGTTTCTGGGGTAAAAAACAAAAATGGCCCAACATTTGTTGCAAGAATTGGGGAAAACCCAGAAAAACCCAATCAGACCAAAAATAATTAGTAAGAAAATAATTAGTAAGAATTAGTTGAGATCCACCACCTGTACAAGCAAACAAGTTAATCTCTAGATAAGACATTTAAAATTAAGTTTTTAATTAGTGGAATGGAGGACTCTGAATTGATTACATGATATAGTTTGTTATAATCATTACAGAGTACTCGAAACGGTTCATGCAAGGAATAGTTAGTAGTACAACGATTAAGAGAAAGTGGGAGGTAATAACGAGACTGTCTAGAGGGTACAGAAAAATTGATTTGGCTCATCAACGCAGTTGAGTCGATTTCGCCTTTAAGTAGTTTTACAACAAACATAACTCCTAACATAACACGACGATTAGTTAAGGAGGGAAGGTTAATAAGAAGAAGCCTATCAGAGTATGGAGGCAGTACACCCCAGTCAAAGCGACGAAGCGCAAAAAGTAGAAAGCTCTTTTGCACAGATTCCAATCTACTTTGGTGAATATGATATTGCGGAGACCACACACAAGATCCATATTCCAGAATTGGACGTACAAGAGAAGTAAAAAGTAACTTGGTCGTATAAGGGTCATCAAATTCCTTTGACCAACGCTTAATAAAACCAAGAACTTGAAAAGCTTTGTTGACAGTGAATTTGATATGCTTATCAAATTTAAGCTTATGATCAAGAAGTAAACCTAAATCGTTTACTTCATTCAGTCTATCAAGTGGCATCCCATCGAGCGTGTAACTGACAGTGTTAGGATTAGTACGGAAAAATGACATGACTTTACACTTAGAGCAGTTCAAATTGAGCAGATTTATTTTACACCACGACAAAAAGGAAAATAAATCCGCCTGCAATAAGCATTGTGAGGTCATATCATTATACGTCAAGCACAACTTGACGTCATCAGCATACATTAGTACTTTAGAATTCAATATTACAGAAGGAAGGTCGTTAATAAATAGGTTAAAAAGCACTGGGCCCAGGTGACTACCCTGCGGTACCCCAGATGTGACTAGGATAGGATTAGAAAGTACAGATTTAAATAAAATTTTTTGAGTTCTGTTACTCAGATACTCCGAAATCCATGTAAGAAAGTCAGTAGGAAAACCTATAAGGTTTAGTTTATGAAGAAGGAGACAATGGTTAACAGAATCAAAGGCCTTACTGAAGTCTGTATAGACGACATCAGTTTGC